>JAULUF010000042.1:35105000-35252500 GCA_031834385.1 Semotilus atromaculatus
GGCCATCGGGCAGTCCTTATCGTCGAGGCCTGAGTTTTGCACAGCGCTGCGCTGGTACTGTGACTGTCGGCTGTGTGTGTGTGTGTGTGTGTGTGTGAGCGAGAGTGACACAGGCTGCTGATTGGAATTGACGCGGGGACTGGATATGTGTCAGGACTTCGGTTGCTCATTTCTCTCTGCGCCTCAGAGACGGCAGCTGCATTTTCACACAGTCCATCTCAAACTGGTCAGACAGATTCACTATGACGCTGGATAACTCATAGTTTGCCTTACGCATGTGATTATTTTTGTGCACCGTTGTTTTCAAAATAACCTTTTATCACTTTTTCCCATTGACATATTTCCTGTGTAATGGACTGGAGTGGAGGATTGGAGGACTGGACTGGAGAATCTTTTTTTTAATTAATTATATTTATGCAATTAATAATAATTAATTAATATACGTATTATATAAAAATAAAATAAAATTCTGGATGCATCCAGTCCCACTATAGGTGGACATCATTTTAGTGAATTTTTTTGTGTGTGTGTATATGGTGACGGTGGTATATTCAGCGGTTGTTATTAAAGTGAACACATAATAACATAATAGAGCGGCGCTGAACTGTCACCACAGAAGCACAACCTGACGCATAACCATATATATATTTTTAGCTCTTTTGATGCAAATGAAAGATTGATGTACTATATACATAGACACACACTAACATTCCTTCCCTCTCCAGATCACACAGAACGTTTATTGAAACTAAACTGCAAAGACGGCTCATTCATTATTGCATAATAGAAGTCTTAAAGGGACAGTAGCAAAAACAGCCTATTTATTTCTAATGCTTACAGTGAGCCTGGAAAATAGTCATGATAAACTGCTTTGGTGCAAGAAACATTATATGGATTTCAGTGGGGAAAAGTCAACAAAAGTGTAGATAATTGTGTGTGCACCTGAATTTAAAGGGATAGTTCACTCCTAAATAAAGATTATGTCATTGTCTATTGAGAGTTACAGCACAGTCTGTAAATCTTGACTTAAATTTAGTTCTGTTCCTCACACAAAGCTATCGTATGACTTCAGAAGGCTTGAAATATAGTGATAGACTTTTAGCATCAGTCCACTTTCATTGTAAATGTAAATGTGCAACCAGTACAATTATTCTCAACTTTTAATTTTGTGTTCTACAAAAAAAAACAACAACAGCTTATAGGTTTTAGAACAACACAACAGCAAATAAACGATGGCAAATTTTTATTTTGGGGAGAACTATCCCTTTAAAAATGACTAATTCACACTGATTGTGATTAACTTTCTTGTAGTTTTGAATTAAGCCACTCAATCTGACTCTTTGTCCTCATGAACCCAAACTCTTTCCGTAGCACATCATAAATGTTGAGCCATGATGGCTAAACATGATGATTCACTGCTAATTGCATAATCACCAGTTGTGATAATTGTAATTGATGAGTGTATAATTGCTAATTGCTAGTCTTTATTGGAGTCTCCCTGCCTCATGCTGTCTTCCTGTCACATTGTACACTGACTTTTCTTGATTTCTTTGTGCTCCTCTTGACCCGCACACACAAGTTGCACGTGTGCGAAAACACATTCACAGATTCTGAAAATTAAGCATAGTTTCTGTTTTTCAAATTAATTATGGGATCCAGCCACAGATGCTTTTGGCAGTCAAGCATTTGAATTTTTTTTCTTCGTTTGTGCAAATGAGAAATTAGTCAGTGAATGAATGCTGGAGTGTGTTTAATGTAAAAGCTAAATTATACCTTTGAAATTTGTCAGATCGCTGCTTTAAGTTTTGGGACTAAGAAGTATCTTAAAGTTATCTGCGCTTTGAAGCTGTAATTATAAAGTACTAGAAGACGTGCAGTGCTGAGGTCTGCTTTTACAAACTAGAAGAAGAAATTACGGTAAACTTTTCAAAGAATTACTATAGGGCTCGTGTCAGATACGGCTGGTTCAACTATGGACACTTCTGGCCTTTTGAACTTTCTTAAAACACACTTTCACTAGTTCAATATCAATGTCCGACTGTGGAGATACACTACCATTCAGAAGTTTGGGTCAGTAAGATTGATTTATTTAAATAAATGCTTTTATTAATTCAGTAAGGAGGGACAGTAAAGACATTTATAATGTTACAAAATATTTCTATTTCAAATAAATTATGCTCTTTAGAGCTTTCTATTCATCAAAGAATCCTGAAAAAAAATGTATCACAGTTTTCCACAAAGATATGAAACTGTTTTCAAAATTGATGATAAACAGAAATGTTTCTTGAGCACCAAATCATCATATTATCCTGATTTCTGAAGGATCATGTGACACTGAAGACTGGAGTAATGATGCTGAAAATACAGCTTTGACCACATAAATAAATTACATTTTATTATATATTCACATAGAAACAGTTATTTTAAATTGTAATAATATTTCACAATATTACAGTTTTTACTTAGATTAAATAAATGCAGCCTTGGAGAGCAGAAGAGACTCAAAAACCGACCTCAATCTTTTGATTGGTAGTTTATATAGAGGAGAAACATTAATTTTACTTAAGCAATAAATGTCATTTCAATTTCAAAAGAGAACGTTTTGAACTCTAATAGTTACAGAATGTTTTAGTAGTACATCAAAATTCACATTTCAAAAGATCAAGGTAAATGTGATTTCTCATGAAATGAGCCTTTTAAAATGAATATTCAATATGATTTTATGCCGCACAAACATTGCTGTCGTATGTTGTCTGGACTTGAGATTGTCTCAGGAGAGACGGATGCTGGATCATATTAACATCAGCACATGCACACGTGTGTGTGTGTGTGTGTGTGTGTGTGTGTGTGTGTGTGTGTGTGTGTGTGTGTGTAATTGATGTCTAGGCGCTGGAGTTGACGGGTTAATGGTATAATGTTGGAGGTAATCTGTGTTCTCTCGTTAAGAGATGATGAAGAACTCTGAGAGGTACGTAAAAATGTTCAAATCTAACATGATGATGAGGATGATGATGGTGATCGTCATGGTGATGATGCTTTCGTCTAATAAGTCATTATACCCTTGACATATGAAGGCTGGAATGGCTCTTCATCTTGTGTAAATTCATAAGGAAATGTTTGTTGTCTCTTGCAGAATTACAGGGATTTATCTTTGCGTAATTATCCGGCCATATGTGAGACAGTCTGTGTGCAATTCAGTCATGTTTCCAGTCCTGATGCTGTAGGAAAGACAAAAAATAAAAAACGTTTTTAAATAAATGTGCTTTTTTTTTTTTTTGTCTCCAATAAGACTCTGAACACTGAAAGATGAATCAGATACCCACTTAAAGTATCTTTTTTTTTTGGTTAATAGATAACTTTTTAATGTCAGTAGTGTTCCACTCTTGTGTCTTGATCTGTTTGTTATGAGCAGCTCGACATGTCAAGCTCTGACTCAACCAATGACATGAGTTTGGGGTGGGACTATTTTTTTGTCTGACCAATGGCAGGGGAGTGTTTAGGCAACTATTTGCAGTTGTTTTGTGACCGTCTAGTGGTTCAGAAATGACAGACTTCAGCTTTAAAGTTGAGACATGAGTATATAGGTGTTGTAAGTGCTGTTGAGAAGCATTAATTAAAGCGATCAGACCAGCCGATGCTCTGCCTTGTCTTCACAGTAAGCATCACACACTCTCTCCTAGCGTTTATCTTGTGTTCTTCGTATATGAGAGCTCCAGTGCTGATGGAGCAACTGAAGGCCATGTCTTTGAAAAAAGAGAGAAACACAATTGCTTTTAAACAGCGAGCGCGGGAGACTATTGTATCAGTATTGATTCCTGTAGTGCTGCTGAATTCTGCATGAAGTTCATGAGGCGGCGGCAGAGGACTGATCGTGCGGCAGACTTCAGATGACATGATGCTTTTAGAGCAGCTTCAGAATGACATACTATTTTCAAAGAAAGTATAAATGTGTGCAGAATGCAAATTTTCCTACTGCATTTGACTAAATGTGCAGCATGCAACAGCACGCAGAATATTGTATCCCACAGTGCTATAAATGAATGCGATACTGAATTAAATGCTAAATGTGATACCAGTATTAGTACACTACGGTTTGCAGTTTGTTGTATGTTGCATAGTGTTTTACATAATACTGCCTACAGTTTTTAATTTCTCAGTGTCAATAAATCTCCTGAAGAAATGCCTGGCTCAGATTTCACCTCAAAACCAATAAAAATAAATGATGATTTGCATGAAAAGAAAGCCTATTTTTACAACCATTACGATTGTTTTCTTTAATTAATAGAAATAAATGCAGTGATGAAATTAATAAATTAATTAACCTTTTAAAATTTAAATCAAGGCAATGTACAGCAAAAAACATTTTTACGCATAAATAATTTGTTTATATTTTTTTTAGCATTGTATTAGGCTTCTATAAACACACTGTAAAATTATTTTTGAATCAGAAATTATTAGTTTTAACAAGAAAATACTATTTCAGTCTGTACTTACAGTCTGTGTTACTTGCCATTTATTTGTAATTATTAGTGAAATTTACTAGCAATTTCTGAGTGAAAATTGTTTCAAAGTAAATCCTACACCAGATTTCTTTTTCAGTGCCGTCTGCTGGATAAACAACGAGTGTGCGTGCGACAGTAGGCTAACGGTAGGCTAAATTATTTACGACAGCGGTAATGGACAATTCCGCTTCTAACCAGTAGGGCGCCCGCAGGGGAAAAGTTACTTAGTGTTTCTTTAAAGGTACACTATGTAACTTTTGGCCCTGCAGAAGAACATTGGTTGTGGTTCGGCTCTGCATGACTCTGCGGATGAATATGGTTATTATACTGCTCGTAAAATATTCACTACTAGGCTTAAGAGATTAAACCAGTTTAGATGGAAAGGATCTCAAGCTGACTAGCTGAAGACGTTCCTGTAGCTTTACCTATTAATAGACACTATATTTCCTTGAAATTAAATTCCAGCCCAACACTACAACAATCATAATGAAATGATCTTTACAATAGATAATGCTTTACAGCTTCAATAAAACACCTTACTCACTGACGAGAAATAAAAACACCATCATCTCTGCGTCGCTTTTACAACATTTCACATCCCTCAGTTCTCTCCATCTCTGAAAAGCCAAGCTAATGTTGATTCTTGTTTTATTACGAGCTCTGTCTCGTTCCCTTTCTCCAGCAGACTCTCCTCTGTTCTGTTTTAAACGGGTGATTCCCCGGTTGGAGATTCAGCGGCTCCATGTCAACCTTTCTCACTCGCTGTGAAGACTAACCAGACACACACACACACACACTGCCCCTATCCCTAAACCTACCCATCACAGGAAACATTCTGCATTTTTACATTTTTAATAAAACATTGTTTTTTATGTTTTTTAAGCTATGTGAATTATGAGGACTCATGAAATGTCCTCATAAACCACGTTTAAGTTGTAATACCAGTGTAATACACGTCATTATACAAATTTGTGTCCTCATAAATCACATAAACAAGCACACACACACACACACACACACTCACTCAACTAGCCTCTGTCACTCCCACAATAGACAAGCGTCAAAGCAGCCGGAGCAACTTTTCTCTATTTACAGATATGACGAGACACACACGGGCGAGTGACACACGTGTGCAATTTCTTGCAAAAACCATCCAGACAGATCTAAAATATAAACACTTGTAATAGCCTTACCATAGTGAATCAGGGTAAGACAAAAACACGTTTTGGAAGTATTGATGTTGTATTGACTCTTGAAATTTAGTTAATTTTGGAGAGAAAAAAGTGTTTTTTCTTCTTTTCATTGTGGGCTGAAATATGACCCAGATCGGTTCTTGACACTTTTCACTCATGTATACTTCACAGTGTGCAGTGTTCTAATGCAGCCATTGACTTCTCTTCACCCAACACACTTTGATTTACTTCAGTATAAAACATCCTTTGAGCCAAACATTAATGACTTGATTTGAGTCACAGCCGCTGTGAGTCTCTCTCCTCCCATCACAACTGGCATCAAACCCGCTTCACCCGCAGGCCTGTCTGCTCGTATTTCACATGGGCAGCAAGCGTCCCGTCAGGGTTTCGAGCAGTAACCTCCCCTCCAGTGTGCACTTGAATCTCAATGACGGCCCGAGTGTTGTTTCTGAGGTTTTCTGTGTGGTCTTTGCAGCTCTAACCCACATATCCACAGGCACAGGTGCCCTCTCTATGGGGCCAGGTGGCGGCCCATTCTGCTCCCGCTCTTTCTAAATGAATCCGTAATTGGTTTGAGTCACCTGTGGAGAGGAGAATAGCAGGGGTGACGGGTCGGGTTAGTCGAGGTTGTGTTTGAATCTGACCTGGCTTATAGTCTCGCACAGACTCAGAGCTGTCAGCAACACTTTCCTTTTCATTCATTGGGTCTCTCTCTCTCTCTCTCTCTCTCTCTCTCTCTCTCTCACACACACACACACACACACACACACACACACACACACACACACACACACACACACACACACACACACACACACACACACACACACACACACACAGCCTTCAGTCATTCAGCACTATAGCCAGAATGGAATAATAGTGTATAATAGATAGACCATCTAATAATAGACCATAGTCCAGTATTATTTACAAAACCATAAAACATTATGAAAAATTTTTCTTGAGCAGCAAATCATCATATTAGAATGATTTCTGAAGGATCATGTGACACTGAAGACTGGAGTAATGATGCTGAACATTCAGCTTTGCATCACCAGAATACATTACACTTTAATATATATTCAAAAACAAAACAGCTATTTTTTATACTTTTTCACAATATTATCAAATAAGCTAAATGCAGCTTTGGTGAGCAGAAGAGACATTTTAAAAACATTTTGAACATTAATTCATACTGTGTAGGCATGCTAAAAATGTTTGTGAAACACTATGCACTATACAAAGCTAAATGTTTTGAACAGAAGTATGCTAAATTGTTGTCACATGACCATTTTTACATTGGAATCATTTGCAATTACAGTGGAGTTATTTAGTTTTCATTTGCAGTCCAGTTTTAAAATATTTGAACTTTTAGCAGTTCAATTAAATAAGTCTGGAAAAATCACAGTTGATATTATGGTTTATTCATCAGACTTGAAGTGGAAGTTCACTGTGAGATACAGTATTGCAGTGCCAACTGTATTATTAAGCCATCCATAATGCACTGTTTACTTACTGCAGAATTAACTCTAACCGTACCCGTAGTGAGTGTTGTGATGAGTGTGAAGCCGGTTGAGTATCTGGTGTATTTGTCGCAGTATCGGATGCTTTTGTTGCATTGGTGAGTTTATTAGACAGTTTTCCTCGAGAGCCATCATACTAATGTTTTTCTCCGCTTAAGTACTGGAGCAAAGTTTATTTGCAGCTCTACGGTATCAACATATGGAGCAGAATTATTGATTGTAATGTTTTCTTATGTTGCGTGGCCCTTAAGTGTGTCGTAGATTGATGAGCTCATCTCTCTGCTGCAGGTGGTTGCGTTGAGCCAGCGCAGTAAGGAGGCGGAGTCTGCGTTCCTGGGAATATATAAACAACTGATCGAGGCCCCAGGTGAGCTGCACACCTGCCACACACACACACACACACCTGCAGAAACAAGCAACATTCATGACTCAAAGGAACACAACTAGCCTATAAGAAGTATAAGAACTTGCACGAAATTGTTCATTTGATTTTTTTTTTTTTTGGCCAATTAAAAATCTGTTAAGTATCAAATATCATGTAAAACAGGATTTTTCTTCCTCTTTTGAAGTAGATGAAGAGTTTGATGTAGACATACACAACATAACAATCATTAGCTCTTTTGTTTACTATGACCAGCCATCTTTATACATTAACATACAGTTCAGTCAGTGTTATTTTAGGATTATTTATATACACATATATTATTTATTAACATTTTGAATTAGCTTTTATTTTTATATTTTCAGTTTTAATAAAAAATTGTATCACATGCTATATATTTCTATTTAGCTTTAACTTATTTTTTTTTCAGTTTTAGTGAGTTTCATTCGTCAACTTAAACTTCTTTTATTTCAATTAGTTGGCAAGAAAACATTTCTAATTTTCATTAAAGATATAAGATATATAAGATTTATATTAAATATTTATATTTTATTTAGGGCTGGGCAAAGATTAATCTAGATTAATCGCATCCAAAATAAAAGTTTGTTTACACATAATATATGTGTGTGTAGCGTGTATAATTATTTTGTATATATAAATACACACATATGCATGTATATATTTAAGAAATATTTGCATGTATATGCTGTATATATATTTATGCATAATTTATATGATATATAAATATAAATATTTTATATATTAATAAAACATTTTTCTTAAATATATTCATGCATGTGTGTGTGAATTTTTATATACAAAATAATTATACACGCTAAACACACATATATTATGTGTAAACAAGCTTTTATTTTGGATGCGATTAATCTAGATTAATCTTTGCCCTAATTTTATTTTATTTCAGCTTTACTCCAATTAACGAAAATGATTTTTAATATGGAACTTCTTAGATATGGACATCTTAAAGGTACAGTCACAAATGTTGACAATGTTTTTTTCATCTCATATTTATATTTTCTCTCATTTTAGCGTTATTTTAATTAACGAATTTTTTTTAAAATAATTTTATCATTAGTTAACAATAACAACACTGATTTCGTCACTTAGTCCTCTGTATTAAAGTGTACATTTCCATGAGCTCAATAACATATGACCGACATATAAACACTTGGTTTGCTCTGATGAGGTCATACTGATATGGATGTCTTAAAGATACAGTAGCGCAAACTGTCTGTTAGAAAATGATCATGTAAGTAAAACTAAATTATGTGTAATGTAATAAGTGTTTATGAACGTGTAGAAAGTGGCTCCTTTAGTGTGCTTGTTGGAGTGGTTTGGGGTCGGGTGGGTCCATATGGTCTCGGCTTCTGATGAGTGCAGTGGGCCAATCAGAGCTCAGCTGGATGTGAAATGTGGGATTGATGAGGAGTGTGGAGCAGAGGAGAGACGATAAGAGAGAAAGAGACACATAGAGACGGGAGAAAGAGGACAGGGGCCTGACGCTAGACCGTCCTATCAGAGATCACAGAAGGCTTGATGCCACTCTTTACACAGTCATTGGTAATGGAAGCTTCTTCTGGAGAGATAAACTCTGTTCTCAAACCTAGGGAGCTGCCTACCTAGACAGCATTTCCAGGTGTCACGGGGCTCTCCTGATGAGACGGCTCTTTAACTCTTTCCCCGCCACCATTTTTTTAAAAAGTTGCCAGCCACCGCCAGCATTCTTGATCATTTTAAAGCAACACCAAGTAACTTTTCCTCTGCGGTCGCCCTACAGGTTGGAAGCGGAAATTATCCCATTGTACGTCTCATTAGAACTAGAAACGCGACCCAATCTGGCAATCTCACATAGCGTGGATATACCAGATAAAGGACCGCAAAACGGTGCCATAAGTGCATTTCACCATATGACGACTTGATAAACCACTGAAACGATTTTGGAAACATTATTTGAAGGTAAAAAACCCTTCTTAGTGTTGCTTTAACAAAATTGTCATGGCCTTTTTATATATGTTTTTTAATACTTTACATATTTTGTTGTATGAGTATCTGAACATGCAATATATCAAAATAAAAATAGAGCCTCGGCTTTTAATGTTTTATGTTTCAAGCATTCTTTTTTTTTTTATTAACACTTCTATCAAACTTTTATCAACAAACTATCAAATCGCATTTTTGTCAAAGACTACATCCCGATGGGATTCAGAACGATGATCAAAACACAGATGGAGTAGATCGAGTCCATCAACACACTCAAAGCTTCACAGTCCTGTAGCTCGTCGACATTTCATTCAGTAACATTACAGTTTTAAGTTTTATCTGCCGTTTAATGTTGATGATCGTGTATTCCTGCTTACATGTGCTATCGCTTGTTTCTGCTTCTGCTTCTCCTGTGTTTTGATAAGGAGATTCTGTACTCTTTCAGTAGATTTGTCATATATTTGACCCTATAGCGGTAAAAACATGGAAAGCTGGAAATTTAAAGAGTTAAAAAGGCAACTTAAAGGGATAGTTCACCCCCCAAAAAAATTCTGTCAACATTTACTGAATGAATTTCTTCCTTCTGCTGAACACAGAATACAAACAGTTGTTGACTTCCATAGTATGAAAAAAAAGTCATCAAATGTTTAGTTACTAACATTCTTCACAATAGTTTATTTTGTGTTGGGCAGAAGCTGAAAAGTAATGATTTCTCAGTGTGATTTAAAGTGTAATTTTATCCACTATTTGTGCAGCATATGCTTATTAAAGTATTGCAGCATTGATATGTGCAATTGAAATGGTGTTTTGTGCAAGCAGTGCTGTCTGGATAACTGGATAACTCTTTGGTTCCAGTCCCAGTGAATAACTCCATTTGACCTCGTCTGTGGCATTTTTTGATTTGTTTTTTTTTGTCTGGTTCATTTTGCACAAAAACACAGTCTGATTTGCATGCTACCAAGGGTGACTGTGGTTAAACGTGGCCAAAGTTCCCCCCCCCCAAAACCGTGGCCATCAGGTGTCATCGGCCTCGTGTGATGCGAGCGTAACTCGGCGCTTGACCTCCCTGCGAAGAGCTACGTTTTCATCTGTATCGACCTCTGACGGATCTTGCCATCTGTGAGGGTGAGCCTGTTGTCTACAGCAACCTATTAATCTGTTCCTTCCTCTGGCTTTGAGCAAGGTCACCCCCCCCCCCCCCCCCCCCCCCCCCATCCCCGGGAATGAACCGTTCCAGGTGCATAAAGGACAGTAAACTAGCTCAGCTTCCAGAAACACCAACATGCTTGTGGATTGTTGATCCAACATGTTTGTGTTCATAATCAGAGCACAAACACAATCAGCCACAAATCAGCAATTATAAAAACCTGTTTTAAAGGGTTTAAATGCAAACCACTAAATCACTAATCTCATGCCAATTCGTACATATTTTACGAGGTGGCTAATTCGTATGAATTCGTTAGACAGTTTTGACAAATCGAACGAATTCGTACGAGTGAGGTCGTATGAATTCATACGAATTAGCCACCTCGTAGTCACTCGTACGAATTGCTCGTGAGATAGCGTTCGAATTCTGAAAAAATACTTTTATTTTCCAATAAAGATGAGTTGTCAGATTAGGGCAGGGTGATATAAAATGATGATCCTCTGAATTGTAGATTCTCTTTTTAAAAGTTAACCACAATCAGTGTGGGATGAATTATGTGCAAAAGTTTAATATGTAGGGTTAGTATTGCCACAGCTGAACATATTTTCATCCAGTCAAATCCTGATGGATTAAACCTTTAGCAACTCAAACCCATTTTATGTGATTATGTCATAATTAGGCGGTTATCAGTTACTGTACCTGTAATATTTATTCACCAGTACTGTATTATGATTCTCTCCGTGAGGTTCTCTTCAGATAAACTCATATCTGACTGTTGTCTCTAAAGCCTTAGAGTCCTGCGATCGCAGCTTTAATGCGCCGCTTGTAAGGTATTGATAAAGTTAACACAAAACACGCTGCTCATCTGTTTATCTACAAAGAGTTGAGTTTGTCTTTTCACTGCAGGAGGAGGCGAAGGGAAAATGCTGATGCGTCCTTTACGGTCTACATGCTCTTCGCTCTGTGTGTCTCTTTCTGTCTGATATCAACATGATGATGGCTCCCCGTTTCCACGTTCTTATGTTTTGCTCTATTTTACTGTTTCGTCAGCAATTATTGAATCCCTGATTGTTCAGCTGTGTATAATTATGAAAAAATAATTGTAAAACAGATGTGTTTCTCCAACTCTAGCACTTTTGGCCCTGTGGATGTTTAGAAAATAAACTTGCACTTTCACTAGTTTATTTAACTTGTCTACTACTAATGTGCAACGTCAATTTTTATTTTATTTTTATTTCCATAATTACGTTAATGGTGGTGGAAATGACATTTTAAACATTTGTGTCCAACTCTCTTTTTTTCTTGCTGAAAGTAATTTAATAATTTTATGTATCCTGAATATACACAATTAAATATTTAAAGTTTTACATATTGTGACAAAATTACAGCCTAATTGGAAATGATGCACAATAAAACATTCTGTTATATAATTTAAATATTCTGATCAACTAAATAAGATAATTAAAAAGTGATATGTACCTTGATATT
This sequence comes from Semotilus atromaculatus, assembly GCA_031834385.1. NCBI lineage: Eukaryota > Metazoa > Chordata > Actinopteri > Cypriniformes > Leuciscidae > Semotilus > Semotilus atromaculatus. The sequence goes on from JAULUF010000042.1 coordinate 35,117,237, forward strand.
TTTCAAATAATTTTGTCTACCTTTGATAAAAACATAATTAGGGTTAGTATTGTTGGTTGCGGTAAACTTTTTCAGCTTTTATTGTGTGGAAAAAAATCATCTAAATATATTTTTTAAATATTTCATTATTTGACCATAGTTCTAATTTAAAAATAATGTTTGTATGGTGAATTTTCATGTGTTAAGATTGAGAATGTATCACGGACAAAGTTAAAAGTATAAAATCAATATATAAAATACATTTGAGTATTAAAAAATAACAGTGGCATTCATATGACAAAACTAGTTAGTTATTTCTGTTAGTATTAATAAAAACCAACCTTCAGGGCATAAAAGTGCTTATAGTTGAAGAAACATCTGCAAATTAGCTATATACACTGAACAAAATTATTTTTGTTTTTGCCACCTTTTTTCATGAGCTGAACTTAAAGATCTAAGACCTTTTCTATACACAAAAGGCCTATTTCTCTCACATATTGTCCACAAATCTGTCTAAATCGGTGTTAGTGAGCACTTCTCCTTTGCCGAGATAATCCATCCAACTCACAGGTGTGGCATATCAAGATGCTGATTAGACAGCATGATTATTGCACAGGTGTGCCTTAGGCTGGCCACAATAAAAGGTCACTCTAAAATGTGGGGTGGTCCGGGGTATTTGGTGTGACCACCATTGGTGACCATTCGCTTTACGCAGTGCAACATCTCCTTCGCATAGAGTTGATCCGGTTGTTGATTATGGCCTGTGGAACGTTGGTCCACTCCTCTTCAATGGCTGTGCGAAGTTGCTGGATATCGGCAGGACCTGGAACACGCTGTCGTATATCTCGGCAAAGTGCTCACTAACACAGATTTAGACAGATTTGTGAACAATATTTGAGAGATATAGGCCTTTTGTGTATTGTGTAAAAGTCTTAGAAGTTCAGCTCATGAAAAAAATGGGGGCAAAAACAAAAGTGTTGCGTTTATAATTTTGTTCAGTGTATGTGTGTTTGTGTGTGTGTGTACAACTATCTTTTTGGGGACCAGTTTGAGTTTTAGACTTTAGTTTTAGTTTGAGTTAGTATGTGAGTGTGTGTTTGAGCTTACATATTTGTGTGTGTTTGTGTGTACACGTGTGTGTGTGTTCACCAAAATAAATAAAAAGTGGATACTTCTTATAAAATGTTATCAGGGTTAGTATTGTTGGTTGTGGTGAAAATGACCATAATTTTGGGTACGAAAAACATTTTCAATATTTATTGTGTGGTGAATAATTTTTTCACATATTTTGAAAATATTTATTTAATTTTTTAAAATAAATATTCAAATGTCATTTGATCATAGTTTTTATGCAGAATTTTCATATTTTGCAATTAGCCTATCTGGGACAAAGGTAAAACAATAAAATATAAATATAAAGGACATTTCAGTATTAAAAAATAAAATTATTCAAAAAAATTCACACAACAAAAATTATTTATTTTTGTTAGTGTTAATAAAAATCAACCTTCAGGACATAAAAGCGCTTGCAGTTGAAGAAACATGTTCCCCCGGGAGACACATATACATACACACATGTATGTATATACATGTGTATACATACACATATGTGTATACATACACATATGTGTGTGTGTGTGTGTGTGTGTGTGTGTGTGTGTGTGTGTTCACCAAAATAACATGTTTTTTTTTTCCTCATAACAAAAGTTAAACATTTCTTTGTCTGTTTCCACGATTGGCAACTTCCTCAGATCTGGCAGCTCTTGAGTTTTGCACCGCGCGGCTCTTAAGGGAAGGTCTGTTGTCTGGTTTCTAAAAGCGTCCGACTCGGAGCGTCTCTGCGTTCTCAGGTAGTTCTTCTGGGAGGCTCGCGGCTCACCTGATGTTGTTAACAGGCCATCTGTTACACGTTCCCCATCCGAATCCCCTGCAAGAAAAATCATCAGAGGCTTCGCCCGCCGTAAATAACACACCTCTCGGTTATGTGTTTTTAGCGCCGACGTATTCATGCCCCGCGGTCATATGGATGCTTTCCGTTTCTGCATCCGCTTACTGGAGGAAAAGCGGGTAAAGTCAAAGTTAGTCCCTCCAGAGGAGCGTGTGCATGTACTGTCACTCAAAGGCGTCTCTGAATCCGTCTCACCTGGAGAGGCTGTTGCCAGGGGCGTTGCCGTAAGACACGCGCCGCGGGTGCGCGCTCTACCTCTGCCTGTGTTTTTGTACCCATAATCCCCCTGTGCCCCCCTCCACACCTCTCCCTCCACCCAGACCCCCAACCCCACCCCTATCTCACACACACACACACACACACACACACACACACACACACCTCTCCACCAGTACCCCTGAGGCAGTGTCATGCTCTTTTCATGTCAGAGAGCTCTGGATCTTCAGGAAATCTCTGCGTGTAGACCAAAACGAGCTCTGTTTGAGAGGACCGAACTTTAGCCGGCTCTGAAGACGCCTTTGTCATGAAAGACCCTGTAAACCTGCCGCTTTCTCTAATGAATGCTAGTGCTGTTGCGCGGGCTAGTGGTGACCAGCGGTACTGCGCCACACTTCAGCAGGGGAACTTATTTACTCGTCTGTAAACCTGGACACCTGACCTCACCTCACACAGTGTTCATACACGCTTTGAAACTAACCATCCAGACCACTTTCATTATACAGTTCTGCCAGTCTCCAAATAGGTTAAAAAAGCTAATTTAAAGTGTTTTAAAAGTAGTTCATATGACTTTTGCGCTATATTCCAAGTTTTCTGAAGTCATTTGATGCTTTGTTTGAGGAACAGACCCAAATTTAATTCATCATTAACCAGCAATGTTCCTCCGTAGACTAGCGCTCAAATCATTTGGGTTTAATATGGTATTTGGCATCACTGATGTCAAACATGGGGTTTATGTCCCCATTTTGAATTAAAATATTAAATTTGAGAGCTGTGAATCTGTTATGCATACTTCATCCAGGCTCAAAAAAGGACAAAAAACACCATTAAATTGTTATAAAAGTAGTTCATATGAATCTTGCATTATATTTCACATTTTCTGAAGTCATTTGATGGTTGTTTGACCAATAGTTAAATAGCTCAAATAGTTTATTTGATTATTTTATGACAGTTGTTCTCTTTTTTTTCAGATAGATTTTCCTAGTTTAAGATTGAGAATGCATGTGGGACAAAGCTAAAACAATAAAATGAATATATAAAATACATTTGAGTATTAAAAATAAAAATCACAGTGACGTAAATGTCTGATTCCTTTGTGTTGCATTTGCTTATATCATTGTCAAACGTGGTGTTAATGTGAGCATTTTGAATGAAAACATGACATTTGAGATCTCAGTGAATTACGACTTAAATCTGGTTCTGTTCTTCACACAAACTTGGCATGTGATTTGTAATAGAGTGCATGAATCATATTAACCTCTTTTTGGTGCTTTTATTATGTTTTTGGGTCATTTTTGGAGCCTGACAGTGTGCACCTTCATTCAACGTTGATCAGCATCTCCTTTTGTGCTCAAGAAGTTCAAGTCATACATGTCTGGAAAGACATGATGGCCAGTAAATGCTTGTGAACTATTGCTTTAACCATTCAAGAATTGAAAGTTCATGACAGTTTGAGATGTAATTTATCAGCGGTGTATTGAAACGCTTACAGCGGGATGTATTTTTCACCCTGGTAGTTCCCTCACGCATCTCTAAGCCTCTTTATGTCACTGTTTTCATGGAAGAGTGACAGTATTTTGTGTAGTTCATTATTTTCCTCCAGACTGAAGGTGAAACTCACATGAAATACTGTAGTTTTGCACCCTTAAAAAAATAACATGTGCTTAGACTTACCTTTTCATCTAGAAAATAAAGAAACATTGTATTCTGGTTGTTTATGGCCCTGATGTCCTCTGGGACCGTGTCACATGTTTCATTAGTAGTTCACACTCTTGGTGTCTTATTGTTGAAGATGTGACTCTTTCAGGGGATTTTTCGCTAGAGATCCGTGTGTGTGTGTGTCTGTGTGTGTGTGTGAGAGAGAGAGAGATCTCTGTGGGCCGCTAGAGATTATGTACTGATGATTTGTAAGAGCAGTAATAAACACAAAGCCCAGGAGATGTTTGAGATGTTTAATAATGCATTATGTTCATAAAAGTGCTGCCCGGCCAATGAGTCCCTATAGAGAACAAGCCCACAGGGAGAAAGCTGAAGCGTGTGTGTGTGTGTGTGTGTGTGTTTGAGAAGGTGAACATGTAAGGCTTCACGTGTCTCAAAGCATCTTACATCCTCTTGACAGTGCCATCCATTTTTAAGTGCCTTTACCGATGAACTGCACATTATATTAAGTAATTGTAGAGTTTGTGTGCATGGAAATATGACTGAATACAGTTGCCTTGAAAAGTATTTGGACATATACAAATGCCTTTGCACTAAATATCAAAATATAAAACAAGTGTAATTTACTCCAGTAATAATAATAAAAAAAAAATCTAAACGTCCTTAAAACAAGCTAAATTATGTCAGATATTAAGATTTATTTTAAGAGATTGTTTTGAAGTATAAGCTTATTTTTCTCAGCTCATTGGCATTTTTGTAATAATGAGTGCTCTGACTCATTTACACAAATCTGTTCTTTTTCTTTTCACAACGCCATAGCTATGTTTACAACACATAATGCTGTTCACTTTTTTGATCAAGCTTTATAAATACGTTTTTTTTTTTATTGCAATTGTAAGTGTCCCAGTTCAGTTCAAAGATCAGCTCATAAAATGAAGTCATTTAGGACCAAACCAAAATTTGCATTTAAGCAATTATAAAAAAGCATTAACACCCGGCGGTCTTCAGTTCAGTGAGTCTGTGAGATGTTAAACCGAGAACAGCCGAGTCTGATAAATAATGACTCGTATACAATGCATGTTATAGACAACTCTAAATGTTGTCGGTCTTGTTTTAAGGATGTTTTAAGAAATTTTTTGCTTGTAAAGTGTATAAATGCATTTTTGAAATCAATGGCACTTGCTGATATCCTGGTGACATTCAGACATTTGAAGTGTCTTTTTTTTAAGTTACAGTCTCTCACTGATTATGACTTTATCTGAATCACACACAGCTTTTAAATAGATGTGTTCATAAAGCCATGTTTCCTCATGACTCAGGTTCACGTGCACTAGACGTCACCAGCGTCTCCTGAAATCCTCCTGGTGGCCTTCAGTGAATATTCCAGAGTTAACCTCTCTCGGCCGATCCGTTGGCTTTCCTCTTGTTTGTATCCTTCATCTTTTATTGAGATCACTCGTCTCTAGCGGAGCCTCACGCAGCTGCTCCTCTGCGCCGCTTTCAAGCGCACTTCACAGCTGATTCTTATTGATGTTTGTCCGACTGTGTCCTTCACAACGCCTCTAAAACAAAAAGGCTTTGAGAGGCAAGTTTGTCTTTCAGCGCACGCAGTCGTAGATATAGAGACGCATCTCTCTCTTTACCTCGTTCTCTCTCCACTTTATTACTTTCTTCATCAAGGCTTTTGCAAAAGCATTTATTATTACTGCTTGAGTATGAAGGGCAAAGAAATGTTGAATGTTAAAATGAGAGGAATTTAAGTTTCAATTATGTTTTTCATGGAACATTTAAGATTAGGTCACAATGTTCCCATGGTTGTACACAGACAAAAACGTCAAAATATGCCACATTGATGGTATCTTGTGAGATATTGTGGGATGTATACTGTGGTTCTGAATGATTTCAGATGAATGGATGGATAGATGATGGATGGATAGATAGATAGATAGATAGATAGATAGATAGATAGATAGATAGATAGATAGATAGATAGATAGATAGATAGATAGATAGATAGATAGATAAGTGAAGTAATACCAGTATTTTTTGATAGATTGTTAGTGTTGTATTAATGGATGAGTTGAATCTTTCACATGAAGTGGAAAAGGAAGCTGTAGTTACACTTAAGTTTGTATTATTATAATGTAATCCTCATCTAACTTCACTTTAATGTCCATATTAATCTGACTGAAGTGTAAATCATGAGGAATTTATGGGGTTTTAAATCCAAATAGGCAGAGCTCTGTCTGCAGATGTTTAGTGTGATAGTCTCTCTCTCTCTACAACTACACACACACACACACACACACACACACACACACACAATACTCTCTGAATATTGGAATAAATTGGCACTTTTTGTTTAGCTTAAAATAAGAAGTTGACTTGTATTTGTCATTGATTTGTGGGAACAGTTCATCCCCAGCAGCTCGTCTGACAAGAGACAGTTTTTGAACTTTGCGCATCCACTTGATAGCCAAGAAAGACGTGACACTTTTTGAGTGTGTATCTGAGAGGTACAAGGGGGAAAAAAACCTTAAAGCGCAGTCTTGTAAATTAATTTGTTCGTGTTGTACGATGGGCGCACAGCTGGTCTCATTAGCATGCACACAACAAATAATTATAGCAAAGCTTTTTTTTGCAGTCGGCGCTAGGCTAATGGGCTTGCTGGGTTAATTATGTCAGAGCGTAATTACAGAGGGCCCAGAGAGACGCGCGCGCTCCCCGCTGCTAATGACGGTGTAGCGCTGACAGGGCCGAGACAGACCGCCCTGACACACACCTGCTCGTGCTGGAGAGAGTTCAGATGCGCACGCTGTCTCGGCTGCAGGCCGCGCGCGGGACAGGGATCGATGGGGTTTTTGTTGGATGGGGTTGGCTCATCAGTTGGGGGATGTTGCATCAGGCGCGGAGAGTTTAGGCTTCGTTTTATCAGGTATGAGGGAAGATAAACTTTCATGAAAAGCATATTAATTAGAGTTGAAAGCAGAAGACGAAAAGCATGTTTTTGTGGAACACAGTTCGGGAAAAAATTCATGAAGTATCATCATGAAGTTTTGACTCGATGTTGAAATCAACATGTCCACACCACATCAATGAGACATAAACACCTAAATATGATGAGCAAATTGCTGATGTGAAGATCATCAGTGTTTATTGAGAATCTGAAGTAGATCTTGGTGACTCATGAAGTAATGCAAAATATGTTCAAAAACCAGATGTTTTTGAAAGAAGTCTCTTCTGCTCACTAAGGCTGCATTTATATGATCCAAAATACAGTAAAATTGTGAATATTTTTCTGAATATGTTTTCAAATGTAATTTATTCCTGTGATAAAAGCTGAATTTTCAGCATCATTACTCCAGTCTTCAGTGTCACATGATCCTTCAGAAATCATATTGTCAAGGCTGAAACCAGTTGTGCTGCTTCATATTTTTTTGGAAACCTAAAAAAAAGTTTCAGGATTATTTTTGTTGCACAAAAAGTTCAAAAGAACAGCATTTATTTGAAATAAAAAATCGGTAACACTATATAAGGTCTCATTTGTTACATTGTTTTAATGCATTAACTACATAACTAATGATGAAAAGTACATTTGTTACAGTGCTTATTCAACTTTTTGAATGTTGTCGTTCATTGGTTGTTCATGTTCATTCACAGTGCATTCATTAATGTTAAGAAATACATACAACTTTCAATTTTAATAATATATTAGTAAATGTTGCACATTATCTTTAACTAAGATCAATGCTGAAGTATTCTTCATTCTTAGTTCATGTTAACCTACTAATGAAACCTTAGTGTAAAGTGTTACCAAAAACTCTTTTGAAACATTATAAATGTCTTTACTGTCACTTTTGGTCAATTTAATTCATCCTTGCTGAATTAAAGTATAAGTTCATTTATTAAAAAAAAAAAAAAAACGTAGTGACCCCATACTTTTGAACAGAAGAATACGTTTATACATTTGGCATAATGCTTTTATCCAAACTGATTTACATTTTATTCAAGTTTTTTTTGTTTTTGTTGCATCACTTCATGCATTCCCTATAAATGGAGCTGATGATATTGGTGTGCAGGATCATGCTGTGTGAGCTTCAGGAACAAAGGCTGGGTTCAGTGTTTACTGCGTGCTGTGCACTGTACACTTCTTTTTGAAATAGTCTATGAAACAATATGCAGCATGCAGTGATGGAGAGTAGCTTGCTACATCATCATGGTCATGTGACCTCTTATTGTGCATGTTTGATTCTGCTGGTCGTTTCCAGCTGTCATCTCAGAAATAAATACTTCTGGTAATTCAATAAAGAAGAGTTAGGTTGTGTACACAGTACATCCAGCTGAAATAGCACCAGTATATGGTTATGTGTGGGATGACATACTACCAGAAACATTCCCCAACCGCTTTATTCTCATATTAATGTTCTGTACACATGTTTAAATGGATTGTTTTGTTTTTTTGTGTGCATGGTTATGATTTATAACCGTCTATAAGGGGGGTTGCTGGTATTAGTTAACATGACCTGAAGGCAAACATCCAATCAAGCGTAATGAAGTTATGGAGAATTGAGAAAACGAGCAGTGTATGCACATGGACGGTTAAAGGACAGATTCATTAAAGATAATCTGCGATCTGTGATGTCCAAACCCAGCGCGGGCCTGAACGCCACTCGTCCTCCTTTACCTGCCATTAACACTTCATTTAATCAGGGGATGATTGCATCTGATTTGATAGAATATGTTTGGCACTCTCTAATAGCCGCCGTAATCAACATGAATAAACTTTACAGCACAAAGCAAATTGGACAGAATGAACGGGACAGTTATTTTAGTATTGCAGCTCTGACATCATTTTTTATGGGGGAAAACAAAATTAAAATGCGATGAAAACTGATTGTCCAAAGTGTTTCCTCCATAGACATCATATTTAAGTATATGATGAAATATATTTTTCCAAAAGTTAGGTCTGTCAAATGATTAATCACGATTAATCGCATCCAAAATAAAAGTTTGTGTTTACATAATAAATGTGTTTGTACTGTGTAAAATGATTTTGCATATATAAGTACACACACGTGCATTTATATATTTAAGAAAAATGTGTTATTTATATATAAAATATTTATATTTATATATAATATAAATGATCTATAAATCTATATATAGTATATACATGCAAATATTTCTTAAATATATACAAGAATGTGTATGTATTTATATATATAAAATAATGATACACAGTACACACATTTATTATGTAGACACAAACTTTTATTTTGGATGCGATTAATCGCGATTAATCATTTGACAGCCCTTATATATATATATATATATATATATATATATATATATATATATATATATATATATATATACATACATATATATATATATATATATATATATATATATATATATATATATACATACATATATATATATATACATACATATATCATTATTATTAAATGATTCACAATTAATTGAATTATGCGTGCAACTTGGACATACTATATAATTATAATACATAATTAATCCTGTACATAATTATTTTGACTTCCAACAGTAATGACAGAATCTTCATTTTTGGGTGGTGTATTATATATGGAATACTATGGTATTTACATTTTTACCCCGAATACCCTGTTGGATCTTGGAGTACCATATATATAAACCATGGTACATAAATGTATATATAAAAAAAAGCTTTGGCGGTACCATGATAGAATGATGGATTATGGTCATTTTATGGTACTTTATAAGGTAATATATCATGATACTGAAATTCATGTACTTCAGGAATTACTTGGCTTTCTATGGTACTCCTATATGATATATTTCCAAAATACCATGGTATTTGTAGTATCGTGTAAATAGCACGGTACATGAATTTCAAAAGTACCATCCAAAAATCAGATGGTAATGCTGATATTTTGAAACTTACCATGGTACTGAAATTCATGTTTTTCAGTATTTACTGGACATAGAACTTCATGGTCTTTCCTAGAATATCATGGCATCTACTGATGTACCAAAAAAAAAAAAAAAAGGAAATACTATGGGACCCTGCCAGGTAAAATAAATGTATATAAAAAATTTGTATTGCTTTGGTACATTTGCAAAATAATATCCCTTTTGATACTGTGTTATTGGTTTCTTTCCCTGGAAATTAAGCAGAAGCCACATGCAATATGTCTCTGGTTTGATCACTTCCCAGTACAGTTTAATCCAGATGCATCCAGACAAACACACACTTTAATATCTCAGCGGCTTCCATAATGTGATTTCTGCCATCTCACAAATGCATCAAGTTTGCAGAGTTTCTCTGATTGAGGAGAATCTCTGGTTGCGTTTGAGAATAAAGCCTGAAGGGTTTGATCATTAGAACTTAAAAGAAAGCGATAAAGGAGTTGATGCGCAGAAGCGCACTGATTTAATCCGTCGTCTTTGTGTAAAAGGAGTTATACTACTCTTAAAAGCAGTGTCCCAAGTGACTGACGCAATATCCACCGTGCTTTTGTAACAAAGCGCACACGTGCATGCGCTCTGCATTTATACCGAGTCTTCGCAGACTGTTTTGATTAAATACGCCACTCGCCCTCGCGGCCTCCCCGCCTGACCTCGATTCAGTGTGAGGAAATATCTTCTGTCCGCGCGTTTCCAGGGATGTTTTGCAGCTACGAGAGCGGATCTGTCTCCGGCTGAGCGGCGGAGAGAAGTGAGCGGATCAGGACCCCTGTCGCGCAGGATGAAAGCCGCCACGGGTCGAGGAGGAAAAAGAAGCGATTTCCCTCTTCTTTTGGAGTGTTGAAAGACTTGTATCTCCCCTCCCCGTGTCAGCCCGCTCCCATGAGCCTCCTCGGTTCGGGGAGTCACCTCCTTTGCCAGGTACACAACAGGAGCACGACTCCTCTCTGAGCCGCGCAGAGCTGAACTTTTTCAGGGGAAGAAAGGGAAGACGGAAGATTAAAAACAGCCCTGTGATGTGGAGAGCCGAGTCCCCTCCTGAGGATTCCTGGCATAATAATTTAAATGATCAAATGATCCAGAGGAGACTTGTTAGCGCAGAAACAGCCTCCTAGTTGGCCCCATGGGCCCCTCACTGAGACACATGCATTGCAAAACAGCTCCTCTGTTGTGCTAAAGAATCTCACCTTTTTTATATACATATATATGCTATTTCTTTTTTGGGTGACTTTTTATCCTCTTCTACTTTGTTGGATTTGTCTAGATAAGTATTTGGGAGCAAGTTAAGCAGCTGAGGTTGGTGAGAGGGAATATCTTGATTCGTTCTGATGTGGGATTTTTTGGGAACACCTCACAATAAGGATCCATTTGTTAACATTGGAAGAACTAACCATGAGCAATACTTCTAAAGCATGTATTAATCTTTGTTAATGTTAACTGTTAATATTAAGCAAATGTATTGCTCGTTGTTAGTTAATGCATTAACTAATGTTAACTAATGGGACCTTAGTGTAAAGTGTTACCGATGTTTTAAATAGGAATGATGACAAATTAAAAAAGAAAATGACAAAATCCAGTCATTTCGATAGGAATCCACAGGATCAGGAGTTTCACGAGAGGGTTTAATATTTCACAGATTCTGATCATGTTAAAGTTGGTCATGCACATTCTCCACGTCGACCAACAGAAAGCTGTTTGGTTTTAAAGTGACTTCAGTGTGAGCGGTGCTTCATGAATCGCTACACTATTGACTGTGGACAACGGAGCTGTTTTCGCCCAGGTAACCGCGCACTAACTTAGCTTTATGTGTCTTTGAATGTGTGTGTTCGTACAGATCCGGCTCCGCTGCTGGAAGCCACACAGGAGCGACTGGCAGATCTTCAGCGTTCGGCCCCTGAAGGTGATGCTTTGGTCACAGAAATCCCTGAGAACTGGAGGAGACACCTGGAGTGCCTTGACAAAGCAGGTCAGAGTCCACACGCACACACACACACACACACACACTCTCACACACTCTCACACACACACACACACGCTCGTACGCACACACTCACACACATACGCACACACACACACACTTTTTTTTGAAATCTTAGACATTTAGACGCTTTTATCCAAAGGAACTTCAAGGTACACATTTTACATTCTTATCAGTTCTTCTTTACTTCACTATATTTCTATTAAATCCTAATCTAATTATGACAAATTATATATCGTTGGAAAGGTCTAAGACGTCTAAATAGATATTTTACCACTGTTTTGTGTTACAAATTATGTAGGAAGAGTAATTGATGAATTTATGACAAGAGTGCACCTCAAAAAATCTACATCATAACAGGAGTTTCTGACCTTTGACACAAAATGTCGACGCACACACTTTTAATAATTGAAACTTTGGGTTTCAAGCTAAAAGTTCATAATAAAACATATAATCTATTATTTGTCAATAAAAAAAATTATAAAATAATATTACCCTCTAAAAAGTATAATATTATATATGATTTATATATATGTATTTTTTTTATTACATCACATATTTTAGTAGTTATCATAAATTAGGTATCATTTGAAAGCTTATGAACTCAGAATTCATCCTGTGAAAACCGTTTTGAAATGGGATGTTGGGTTACCATAGAAACGGTACTCTAAATGATGTTATCAGGCTCCTCCCCTTTTGGGCATCATCATGTTTTCATAATTTATGATCAAAACCTTTTCTAATCTTGACAAAACACATATTGTCAGAAAGGTCTGAGTCTCAAGGTTCCATATTTTGTGACAGAAGTGATATTTGGACAGACATTTATTAATTTGTTATGGCAGAATGCACACAATTAGATTCAATGGAATTCAATGGCACCCGGTGGCTATTTTTGGTATTACGCCTAAACAAAATCTCATAGGAACTTCAGTTTTTGTGAAATCAACTTCAAATTTGGAACACAACTTGGTTAGATATATGGCTTTGATTCTATAGTAATTTTATAGTAAAACATATTTTTAAAATACATATTTTATATAAAAGAAAAAAATATTAAGTACAGTATATTTAAATTACTGTAAATGTAAACTTCCATAACTTTTCCATACTTTAATCTTTTGAAGTGCTTTCACTTCAGCAATAATCTGCTGAGTGTTTTCATTAAAACAAGCCCTTAGAACTTAGGTCTATATTCCAAAGCATTCTTGAGTTACAACCATTTAAGTTTGAATAGTGCATTTTAATGTCCATTATCAAAAAGGGGGGTGACAGCTAAGGGGTTAATAGACATATAATACTGTTCAAAAGTTTTGGGTGGGTAATATTTGTATGTTTTAAGAAGTCTCTTCTGCTCACTAAGGCTGCATTTATTTGATCAAAACTAAAGTAAAAACAACAATATTGTGAAATTGTCACTGGGCTGATTGTATAAACACAATAAGGTAATATTTAATAAATCCAACGGGTAATTGGAACAGGAACAGAGCAACATACAACACTTCCACAAACGAGGACACCGGACCGAACTGAACAGAACAGATATACAGGTGATGATGATGCGGATTGATGAGTGCACAGCTGAACACAATTAGTGCCCGTGACAACAGATGAGTGACGAAGGCAGATGATGATGAAACATAACGAGTCCAAGTGTCACATGATCCTTCAGAAATCAGGATAATATGATGATTTGTCGCTCAAGAAACATTTCTGCTGCTTCATATTTTTGTGGAAACCATAATAAAAAATTTTAAGAGTTAAAAAAACAGCATAAATTTGAAATAGAAACCTTTTGTAACATTATTAATGTCTTTAATTTCACTTATGATCAATTTAATGCATCCCTGCTGAATTAATTTTATTTATTTATTTATATTTATTTTTTAAACATACTGACCCCAAACTTTAGAACAGTATTGTAACTTTCAAATGTTTTAAAATATTTTCTTAACACTGTTAGGTTGCACTTGTTATTCCAAAGAGGTTACAATGTTACAACATTTAAATGTGTTTATAACACACAGAGGAGGGGCCTGTAACCGTGGAGACGGGGGAGGCGTCGACCCAGCGGCCCATGATGACACCAAACAGCACACAGAACGCCCCGCTCCAAAACCATCAGGACCCGCAGGAAGGGTATGTAACACGCTGGAAGATCTGACAGAATTTGTTCAGATTTTAAAGTCCCCATGAAATCAAAATTAGATTTGTTTTGCTTTGAGTATGAATATGTTAGTCTTACTGTTATCTATAAGCTAGTGTGCTCCAAAATAATGACAAAATTAGCTTTTAGGAGAAATAAGCGTTCAAAACTTCCAGTCTCTCACTTCCACCAATATGATCAATTATTTTGATGACATCACGCTGCAGTTCAGCCTCTCATCAAATTTACTGTCCAATCAAATGCTCTCTAGAATCTGAAGCCCCGCCCCCTACATTATAAAGAGACGCTGAAGCTGCGGCTGCAATCGGTCACTTGTCCACACATTCACTGTTTTCAACATGGTGAATGGCACATAGTGCACTATATAGGGGATAGGGAACGATTCAGCGGCTTTGGCTTCTACTGTCTTCCTGTTTCAGTGGAAATTACGTCAACACATGAAATAAAACAGCGTATCATGGCTTTACTGCATACTGCCTGTGCTGTATACGTACACAAATATATATACTACATTTGTTGTTGCATGACCTATGCATGTTTAATTCAGTGAGTGGTGTCTAGTTGGTATGTGAAATATCCATTTTTAATGAAATGACAATTTATCACATTTTCAATCTAATGTTATGTAAAAATGTTAAGAATTGCGACTGATATGCTGATTGTTCGTCACAGTCAAATTCAGTGCATTATGGGATTCCACATCTCACACAGTGCTTATATACTTCACATTTCACAAACTTTACACACTGCAGAAGTGTATGAGTAGTATGCCACTGTAATCCGGCGCCGAATAAGATGTTTAAATGAAATCTGCTGTTGGTTTCCAGAGATCCATTCAAGCGGCTTGATCATTTCTCAGCGGGGTTTCAGTCACTTCCTGTTCTGATCTCTGCGATGTCTCTCCGTTTCCACAGGGAGGAACATGAATCAGACATTTCACTGCCTGTCAGACTCGGCCAGGCTGAGGACCGGATCAAAGCGCTTCAGTCATGTAAGATCCATATCAAACACTGAGGTCATCTGAGGCTTGATTTGAGGTCAGAGGTCAATAATTGCGCCCGTGTCTCTGTGTTACAGCACTGACCTCGGCCCGAACAGAGCTGCAGGAGCTGAGGTGTAAATACGACAAGGAAAAGGCGGAAAAGTAAGACAAGTGCAAACATGTGTCCATATGCTGATGCTTCATTTTTTTGTATTCATTGGAATAGTTTCATGTTTGATTCGTCTGAAGCGGAGAATCTATTTTCCCCTCTGTTGCTTCTGTGAAACACGATGACTCCAGTTTACGGCACACAAAACCTCCAAATTGAACTTCTCTGACCTTAGTTAAAGGTTTAAAGTTAGTCAGATACCCGACCTAACCTCCATTCTTACCCGAAACCAGCCTAACCAGCTGACATGCGTTCACAATCTCTCCTGGCTGGCACTTTTGGTGAGTGCGGGTGCATTGCATTATGGGATACCGCATCTGTTATGTACTTCACAAAATACGTTCCACATATATGTGAAATATAATTATAACTTAAATACTATTACATTATTTCATAATGCACGTGCAGACCTCTTAAACCCAGTCCTTTAATATATTTCCTCGTCTCAGACCAACATATTAAACCTGAAATAAATCTGATCCGGTTCTGATGTGGTAGGCCTGAGATGGGTTTCCTCCTGGGCTTTTGTTTGGTTCAGATCAAAAGGATTTTATTTCAATTTCTGTTCAGCTGACAAATTTCCATCTGCAGCAAACAACGTCCGCTGATGATGATACGATTGCATTAGCGATCTTGACTTAGCCTGAGAAACCCGAGGCCCGCGCGGCTCGCGAGTGCACTGAACGGCCCTCTCTTCAGACTAAATTTCTCTGATTGTGCTCTTAAAGCGAATCTCGTCTAATTGAGAAGGTATCTTTGTTTAGCGCAACCTCAGAGACTCACATGTTTAATCAATCTTTCACTTCTCTTTATTCCGCTGCCTCTCCACCTTTTGAAAATCAACTCCCTGATGGCTGAGAGGAAACCGTTGAACTTCAAACAAACCTTATGAATAATCTCCCCGAGACACTATTCAAATGAGAGCTCTCTGATTGTGCCGAGCGCACGCGTGTGTGGGCATGTTGGGATACGATGATGCCGAACACAGCACTAGATAAGATGTGACTCACTCGACTCTAATGACAGCAAACCTTGCGTTTTAGCGACTTCAGAGTCTCCCTTAAGAACTTTTGAACTTGTTCATCTATTTATTTCTTCTATTTGTGGTTTACGGGTTTCTCTGGAGTGCAGCACAAGGACCCTTTTTAGGCAGATTCATGTGGACCCCAGTGTAAATACTGTAGTTGCGTTCGGTATTGTTTCTGCTTTGTGATTTACATGGCTATGCTTTTAGCAATGTATTATATTTGTATCCAATATCAGTGTTTTCCGATATCCAGTGATGGTGAAAGAAACTGTGAAACACATCTTTCTCTTGCATTGCCTTCACTTGCCGCAGTCAAAAACATGCATGCATCGCAACAAGTGTAGAATTGACTCTTCTAAGGCAGTTCTTTCAATGAATCACTCAAAAGTTACCAGTTTGAATCCGTCTGATGAATCGTTATCCTAATGAACTGGGTTGATATGTGACGTTCTTTCTTCCAGCCCTGTCCCACTAAAAATGCAAGACTTTTGTGAGACAAATTTTTTTTATTTAAACATATTAAAAATGTATTTTACATATGTGTATATAACATTATATAATATATAATTATAATATTTTACATATATGTACATAACATAATATAATATATACCATTTTATATATGTACATCATATTTAACTAAATACAGTATTTATTTAAAAAATATTTTATTTTAAATAATTTAATCAAATTTTGTTTTATTACGTTAAAAGTAAAAGTTTTGCACTTTACATTTTAAAAACAGTTTATTATTAAACACAATACATTTATTTTGGTCCATTCCTCACTATTAACGACAACATTTGCCCCAATAAACTCCTAATTACTGCTTATGAATAGTTTGTTAGGTAGTTGTTAAGTTAAGGTATTGGGTAGGATTAAGAATGTAAAATATGGGCATGCAGAATAAGGCATTAATATGTGCTTTATAAGTACTAATAAATGGCCAATATCCTAGTAATATGCATGCTAATAAGCAACTGAGAATTGGACCCTGAACTAAAGCGTTACCTTTTATTTTTTATATTTATATACCCCATAATTATCAGTATTAGGGTTTTAATTCATTCATAGCATCAGGGGTCTGTTGACTGGCGAATTGTTGTTTTTTAATTACTTTGTGTAACAAAACATTTCAGAAGAACTTCGTCTCGTTGGCGGCCGGTACTGAGTGAACCTGTCGCTCCGCACTTTTGATCACTTTAGTGGCGTGAGTCTGTGTGTGATTGCGTGAGCACTAACTGTGATGGTGGTTGGATGTTTAACGTGTGGTTTGTGTGTTCCAGAGTGGAGGAGATGGGAGCTCTGATGGTGAACCTGGAGAAGGCCAACCAGGTGAGTGTGTGGCCTCCTCTCAGCCTCTGATTGAGACGCTGTCGTCGTGAAGATAATCACCTTCCTAATCAAGCTTTGAGTTTAATTAGACCCTCTTCCTCCCCCACCACCCTCCTCGTCCTCGCTCTCGCAGGCCCGTGATTACCCGCCACTCTTTCCCATGATGCCGTGCGAGCGGCGGAGGACAGGAGAGAGAGAGAGAGATGGATGCTGAGAGAGATGTGGCGAACGAGGAGGGCTGTTAGTTACTTCATTGCGCTGATTGCTTCCTTTTTTTCCACTGTGATTTGCTTTTTCTCCCTTTGCCAGCAGCTCTTAGATAAATGATTCGAAAATGAGTCATTAATTAGCAGGCCGAGTGTGACGGAGCAGGTAAACAGTTTGAGAAGAAAGCGCCTGCAAGTAAACACGCACCTCAGCAGAACGGAGCCGACTCGCGCTCGCTCGCGCTGTTTTACCTGCGGATGTTTCCCGAAGATCTCGTCTGATTGGGCTTTCGAGGGCGTTCTTGTTCCGTTCGGCCTGATTGTTCATTTGATTATGGATCTCTGGGAATGTTTGGCCCTGATTTGTATTGATGCTCAAATCGCCCAGTATTTTACTAAACAACAGTCTGCATTAACATCGACTGAAAAAAAAGACATAAAAATGTCTGAAAATCATTGCATGCAAAATATCAAAGTGAGCATAATTTATTTTCAAGAAAGACACTTTTCAAGCCCAACATTTGTCACAAAACTGTTTGAAATGATAAAACAGTGCAAATCAAGACAAAAAGTATTGACACAGATTCTACTTATAAACGTGTGAATGTCATTGTGTTAGAAATAAAATATCAAAGCAAGTGTCATCTGTGCTCAAATGCTGCAGGAGCTTTTCTGGGAACGATGTCCTCCTGGGAAGCTCCTGTGTACGAGTTGGGAAGTCATAATTATGATTCTCGTTCAAGTGATTTTAGTCTTAAAGTAAAATGGATGTGTTTGGGAAATTCATATTTCTTTCTTATTGAAAAAGACAGGGAGCATCTTTTAGCATTGATGCAACAGAAAAATATGTACTTTAGGTGTGCAATTGATGCTTTATCTGTGGCTTTTATCATTTTTGTGCTGCCATAATCTAAGATGGAAAAGTAGGGTAGTATATTATCACAATTATTAAACCACATTGACCCTGTAAAGCCTGTCAAAAATGTTCCAACAGTTTATTAGACAAAATATTCAAAAAATGACAATCGTATTTGAGACATCAGGCTTTTATGGCCCATATATTATGATATAGTGAGGATATGGAGCTCAGACTCAAGGAGGAGAAAACATTGCAATTTTATTCAGAGGCTCTAACTGAGTAAAAAATATGCATTTTGGAGCAGATGCTGATATTTTATGGCCAAAAAGCAAGATGAAATTCTGATGCTTGTAATGTAAATCAGTGAGATCTTTATAGTATAGCAGACTACTTGCATATAATGCATATTAATATCAGCTGTCAACTCCCAATAATATGTCTTAGTAAGATGATATTTACTAAGATCAAATGTTTTATGATCAAAGCTCTGTAGTTTTAAAACATAATGCAATGCAATAAAATGATGATTGATAGATGAACAAATAAACCTTCCTCGTATTTGATCGTATTTGATACACATGTTTGAACATTAATTTTTCAGAAAAAAAAAAAAAAATATATATATATATGTATGGATAATCAAGTAAACCTCAGTTGCTTCAGTTCATCTAGCAATATTACTAACAATATAAAAGTTATTCTTATGTTTACTTCATACAAATCACTGCATATTTCACATCATAAAGACACGTGAACCACAAGATGGAGGATGTTTTTACAGTTACATTAAAACTTGCTAAAAAAAAGTACAAGTTGACAGAAAGCATGTACTTGATTGTGTAACAGTTTTTCCAGTAAAGTTTTGATCATGAGGATGATTTAGATTTTTCGGACTATTATTTCAAACTTTACAGGGTTGAGTGCGACGCAAGTGTCTAAAAAGTTCTTGGGGTTACGATACACACACAAGCTCCTCTAAAGTTGTCCAAACTTGTGTGTTTGATGTCAGAGAGCAGATTTTGCCCAGAGGGAGGTGGAGAGGCTGAGGGAGCAGCTCGCCGGCACTCAGAGCACTTCTAAAGGGACCGGCCCGTCAGAAGACCGACCCAAGGAGGTAAAGACGAGTCTCGCTTTTAGATGAAAGCCGGGCGACACAAATTGCCACCTTAACATGTCCAATGTGAAGTGGGAGGAAAGGATCACTTGCTCCCACACCACTGGAACCTCATTAGTGGCTCTTTGAGGCGATGTGATTATGGGAAGCCGGAGAGCAGGATGCTATTTTGAAGTTGAGAGAGAGTTTCATGTCCCCCTGATCTCCTGCTTTCATTGGTGGTCTCAGGAGAGGGAGCGTGAGAAGCGAGACGAGCGGCTGGAGCTGGTGCTGTTCTCCAAGGACAGAGAGATCCTCCGACTGCTCGAGAACGTCCAGAGACTCCAGTTCACCTTACAGGAAGTCCAGGACTCGTCGGCCAATCAGATAGCAGAGCTGGAGCGGCAGCTGGCCTATAAGGCAGAGGCTATAGAGGTGAGAGCAAATCAAACTTCATTCATTTAGCTGTAATGTGAGGTCGGTATATTATAGTTTAAAAGTAGACTTTTACCACCAGCTTTATTGTTTCTATGTAACTCGATAACCACTGTTGCAGATTTGTTTAGGTTTAAAGAGGCTCATATGATACAAGCATTTCCTCTTGCATGTTGTGTATTCAATATTTTTGGCTAATTTGATTATGATTTCAGATTTCAGTCATATGCATTTATTATGCTTAGTATTCTCCATGTATTCTTTTTCCATGTTTACATTTACAGTACTTTTATCAACTTACATTATATCCAAAAGTCACGTGTTTAAAATTGTGTAAATAAACAAACTTAAAGCTTTGTGCACTTTCTGTAAACTGCCATGCAAATTTTTTTTTTTTAAAGAAATGAATATTCACTTTAAAGCATCAAAAGTGACAAAATATTTCTATTTCAAATAAATGCTGTTCTTTCGAACTTTCTGTTCATTAAGGAATCCTGAAAAATTTCTACGAAGTTTCTACAAAAATATGAAGCAGCACAACTTGATGATAATCAGAAATGTAGAATGATTTCTGGAGGATCATGTGACACTGAAGACTGGAGTAATGATGCTGAAAATACAGCTTTGATCACAGGAATGAATTTATATTTTAAAATGTATTCACATAAAAAACTGTTCTTTGAAATTGTAATAATATATCAAATAAATGCAGTCTCTGTGAACATAAAAGATGATGCAAAATTTAGCAATTGTTTATGCAATTTTAAATCAATGTGTGTTTCTTCTTTCAGCTTCTCTCATGACTGGATTGATTTAACAATGAATGACCCATAATTAACATCTTGATTTGTGTCTGTAGACCCTGGAGGCCAAACTGCAGTCCCAGACGGATTATGAAGAGATCAAAACAGAACTCAGGTGAGGTTTCCAGGAACACAGACTATAGCGCTGATGATGATGATGATGAGGATGATGATGTTAACGTATCGGTGTGTGTCCTCCAGCATCCTGAAAGCCATGAAACTGGCATCAGCCAATGGAAGTTCATCCCAGGTGAGTGAAACAAGTGTTATTCCTGCAGAGAGCTTTAGGATTTTTTACAGCATTGCATTTTATTGACATAAGGTTACGGACCCTCTCAACTAAAAGACAAATAAACTTCTCTGTGAAAAACAGTCGTCAATGAGGAAACGCCACAGTGATCTGTGTGTAAACGCCTCACTAGCGTCATCCATAATGTAGATCTGCATTGATCATGAGAGTTTAACTGCCTGTGTGTGTGTGTGTGTGTGTGTGTGTGTGTGTAGGAATCGGCCAAAACTGCTGAGGCACTGCTGCTGGACAAAGAAGCCTTTCTACCCTCTCACAAATTTCTTGTGGATAAAGTCAGAGTTTTACACAACAGCGGTGAGGATGTGTCTGTCCGTACACGGATGCGTCACTAAACTTTTCCGTTCTGTCTTTGAAGTACCTTGTAGAAGGGTTATTATAGTTAACTAAAACTAAAAAATGTTGTTACTTGAAATAAAATAAACTTTAACTGAAATAAAAATAAAATTGTATATATATTTTTTAAATATAACTAATAAAAATGACAAACACACACAACAAAAACATTTTTTTTAACTAAAATTACAATAAAAGTGAAAAAAAAAAAAAAATATATATATGTATCTGAGTGATACTAAAATAAAATACAGCTAGACATTGTATCATTCTAAACTATATATATTGTTTGTGTTTTCGTTTATTAACTATGTTTGTTATTAAATTAAATAAATACTAATAATGTGTATACATGATTTATATATGTTTGTTAATATTAAATTAATCATCAATTAAAATTAGTGATTAAATTAAAATGAAATATTACAAATATTTTTGTTTAATAATTCTAAACTGTATAAATGACTTTTAATTTTTATTTTATATATATATATATAAATGGCTTTTATTTAATTTATATATATATATATATATATATATATATATATATGCATACATTATTTATTAAATATATAATTATATGAATTTTATATATTTTGTTTATTTTTTATCATTGTTAGTAAATAATGTTATTCTAATAAAATATGATCATTAAATAAAATAATGAATAATTATTTATATTTAGTGTTTTATTTATTTATTTATTTAGTAGTTGTGTTTATATGGATTTTAGAGAAATAACTATCAGTTTTACCAAATCAACATGTATTTTCTCTCTCTGTCTAAGATGAGGGTCATTCTGAGGACTCCAGCAAGAACGTGAGTCGCCCGGCGGGCTCGTTCTCCTCTCCTCCAGGAACACTGCCCATAGATGGGCGCACTTCCTCCAGCCCAGGCCCGCCCAACACTGACCCGCCCTCCTCCACCCACGAACTGCCCCGCCCCTTCTCAGTGTCACCCTTCTCAGGCGAGAAACACCCCGGAGATCAGCTCCTGCAGAAGCAGCTCCTGTCTCCCCTCTTCAAGAAAGACGGCTCCTCCATCATGGCGTTCCCCACCGCCCTCTACGCTGCTAAAGCGGCCCTCATGTCAGCCAATCAGAACGCCTCTATGCCAGTCGCGATGGAGACAGGCATGCCAAGCGACCAATCGGAGAGCGGGAGCTCAGGGGGAGGAGACGACGACCAGGTGGACACAGCAGAAATCGCTTTTCAGGTCAAAGAGCAGTTGCTGAAACACAACATCGGTCAGCGTGTGTTCGGTCACTACGTGCTGGGCCTGTCGCAGGGCTCGGTCAGCGAGATCCTGGCTCGACCCAAACCCTGGAGAAAACTCACCGTCAAAGGCAAGGAGCCTTTCATCAAGATGAAGCAGTTCCTGTCCGACGAGCAGAACATCCTGGCTTTACGCACCATCCAGGTCCGCCAGCGAGGTGAGTGACCCCGCCGACCCAGAGACGCCTTATTCACATCACATGACAATCACATCAATCATTACATTACTAACACATTAGCTACACCAACCTATATATATATATATATATATTATATCTACTAATAATGCTGACATTTACATGACAATACAGCTGAACTGTACAGCTTACTTTGGTTAAAATAAAAAAAAAAGGTAATATTTTTGTTTGATACATTTTTCATGTAGAAGATCAAGTAGAAAATCTTCTTGGAGCAGCATCCTTATTGGTCCTAACACAAAAGTCATATTAACCAATTAAATTTAAAAGTTTGGGTTACAGTTAATGCAACAATGCAATGCTTTTAAATCTCATAAAGGCAAGACAAAAAATACTACAATGATATCAATAACAATAGCGTCTTCACGGCCATTAAAATGGCATTACATAAGTCCCTTTAACACAGAGATTCCGGAAAATACAGGGATAAAGTGACTTGATTTTGGTTCATTCACACTGCCAGTGATTTTCCGGAATAAGAGAGTGCGTTCACACACAACCCCTATAGACGTGACATCGATGTGACACATCGACATCGTGACTTCTGAGCTGCGATTTCTCTCTCTCGCTTGTGCATTTTTTTCTCTGATTCGATCATAAACTAGCGCATTACGATCATCAGCGTCATCATTACGACACGGCATTGATTACGGCTTTTGTTCACACAGCGCACGTTCCGGGACCGAACACGGCAATGTCACTAGGTCCCCAACCCGGCATCAGTCCCGGGTCGTGTT
This sequence comes from Semotilus atromaculatus, assembly GCA_031834385.1. Lineage (NCBI taxonomy): Eukaryota > Metazoa > Chordata > Actinopteri > Cypriniformes > Leuciscidae > Semotilus > Semotilus atromaculatus. The sequence continues at coordinate 35,140,911 of JAULUF010000042.1, forward strand.
TGCGTTCACACAGAAGGCGTTCTGGCAATTTCCCGGGATCAACGCGCTGTGTGAAAGGGGCTATGTGTGTGTATAAAATTAAAATGATTTAGATTTTAGGTGAATATGATCCTGAAATGTTCTTGACAAGTTTCAAGAGAGATCACAACTAATATTATCCACCTGCTGTGTCCTTCTAATTTGATTCCACATTATGGAAGATGAATGTGTTGTGAAGTGTTTCAAGTGTTTGGCCGATCCCACAGGCCCATCTGTCATCCTGAAGATGTCTCATCCTCGAAACCCCACAGAACCGTTTCAGACCCCCAGAGAGAGTCCGTCCAGCTTCCTGTACATCACTGTATTTGTGCACAACTTCCGCACGCGCTCCCGAAGCCTGTGTTTGTTGTGATGCTCTCACAGCGCTGTTTTCTTCCTCAGTTTTGAAAGTAAAGCTTTCACGTGTTAGCGCACCCTCACTTGATGCCAGCTTCTCAAAGGCGGCCATTGATCTAGCAATCAAACGCAATGCTTTGGATCTGCTCTCTGATCAGCCGGCCCACTCACCTCTCTCTCTCTCTCTCTCTCTCTCTCTCTCTCTCCGGCAGGGAGCATCACTCCTCGCATCCGAACTCCTGAAACTGGGTCAGATGATGCCATCAAGAATATTCTGGAGCAGGCCAAGAAGGAGATCCAGTCACAGAGAGGTGGGTTCAGAGACACCAAATCCACAGGCAGTTTATGAAGCGCACACAATAACACACAGAAGTACGGAAATGGATCTGGCGCGTATGATTGTTCTGCACAATGGGATGCCTGATGTGTGTATGTTTGTTGGAATCATCTACTCGTGGTTTAGAGTTAATTCTGCACTGCGCAAAAAAAGAAAAGAAAAAAAAAGATACATTTACTTCAGAAACAAAATTGGCTCACTAGAGAATATATCCTGATTTAAAAACTTTTTTGCCATAAATATAAATGAGCTAACAAATATATTTAAGCATATGTTTATGATACAAATGTTCTTCTAACTATAACAACATTTAGTGAGGTACATATAAAACATTTTTATAAATAAAATGCAATTAAAAAATTGATTTAGAAATATGTTCCCCGATAATAGGTTCTCTTAATGTCTTAAGAAATTTTGCTTCTAATCTAAAATCATCTTTTTATTGAAGGATGTTGACATACAAAGACAAAAATATAGATTAAGAAAAATATATTTTGCATTCAACGACAAGGTCATGGGTTCCATTCCAATGAACCACGCATACTAATACAGTCATTGTGCACTGTCTGCTATATTTAATTCTGACATATTTTAAATAATAATAATTCTATTTATAATAGAACAAAAAAAAGTATGGAATATGGATGCATAAGCACACTGTACGATGACTTCAGATGCTAAAACCTCTAAGTCCATCTGACATTTTTTCTTTTAAATGAGCATTTTTATCAGGCTCCTGTGTTTAGGGTCAGTAATTTCACTAATGAAAAGGTTATTGGTCAGTTATTGAAATGCCTTATTTGAACAAATGTCCCTATTAAGAGTAAAATTAAAAATATAAAAATGTCCATTTCAAATAAAAATGTCAGGTTTTTAGACGGATGAAAGTTTCATATATTTTTCAGCACAAATAAAACAGAATTTAGTGATGTATGTACTTAAAATAATCCTAATAATTTTAAAGATGTATTCTCTGAAAATATATTTTGCTTTTCGAGTACATTTAGTTTCTTTATTAAAGAATGAGAATCATTTGTGCAGTGTGGTAGAAGCAACGACAAGATTACGGGTTTTCTCAGGAAACACACACTAACACACACTAACACACTAACATCTTGAATGGGGCTGGTCACAAGGTCCATTGTTTTGCACTGTCTACTTTATTTAATAATTAAGAAATTATTTTAAATAATAATAATTACTATTATATTTAGATTAATATTTTTATAATAGTTATTGATTTAAATTTGATTTTAATACATTATATTATTTATTAAAATATATTTGTATTAAATATTACACTATAATAAAATAAAATGTTTTTTAATAATATAATGTATTTTAATAAATCCTATCACAGTTTATTCGCTGTAGTTTAGAAAATGGTAACTCAGAGTTATCAAATCAGTTTTGTCCGTCCTTCTGTTAGACTGTCCCACACATGAATTATGTTGAATATCTGTCAGCTGTTAAATTTAACTACACCATTAGATCCAAATCAACCAATTACCAAGCAATGCTTCATGTTGTTCAGTCTGTGTGTAAAAAGGTCGCATTAGCAATTAAAGAAAAAACACTTCAGCAAAACAGCATACATTTTGCTCCCAAATGTTTATAAATTTTACTGGTAGTCACTGTATGAAGAATTTTTGGCTATAATATGTCACAGCTTACTTTATTTTTTTGCTCTCCTCACTTACATAAATGAACTATAGTGTCCTGCACACACTAGTAAAAAAAAATATATATATAAAAAATGATATCTGGTGTCTGAATAATTATTGCCTTGACTGTATATTCCAGTGCTAGTGGCTGTTTCCGTGTGTCTTGTTGTTTTGAATATTACAGTAAATAATAACAATTACTATTATATTTAGATGAATGTCTTTTAATACATATTTTAATACATTATATTATTTATTAAAATATATTTGTATTAAATATTACATTATAATAAAACTTTTTTTTTTTAAATAATATGATGTATTTTAATGAATCATAATTATTGGTCTATGTTCACGCTCCAGTGCTAGTTTGGCTGTTTGCGTGTTTTAAATAAGCCGTGTGAAGGTGAAAGCGGTTTGTCCTGCACTGCATCAGTTCTTGTGGTCTTGTGTTGGACAGGGGACTGTAAGTCGTCTCTGGGCTGTTCATCGGGCCGGAACAGCTCTGGAGGAAGCAGCGGTTCTGACGAAACCATCAAGAGCATCTTGGAACAGGCCCGTCGGGAGATGCAGGCGCAGCAACAGGCCCTGCTGGAGATGGAGGTGTGCGGTCGGGGGTCCACCGGTGAACGCCTCGTCCCGCAGGATCCCAGCAAACCTCAGCCGCCCCCCACATCGCCCTTCATCAAACAAGAAGAGGGCGTATCAGTGCCGGTGTGTGTGTCCAATCCCACCGGCAGCCCTCAGACGCCTCTCAGCGTCCTGTCCCCCGCCGCCTTCGTCCAAAACATCATCCGTAAAGTCAAGTCTGAGATCGGGGAAGCCGGCTCGTATTTCGACCAGCACTGGTCCGTCGAGCGCAGCGCCGTGGTGATGGGAATGAGCGGCACCTCTCACCCTTTCACCTCCGTCTCTCCCTCGCTCTCCTCCTCTTCCTCCACGTCAATGCCTCGGCCCTGGCCTCGGATGGAGAACGGAGACTGTCCTGTAAACGGCGAGGAAGCGTCCGCGCCGGAGGATGAGCCCGCGTTGAGTCGCCAGGTGGAGATTAAAGTGGAGCCGGACGTGTCGGGCGGCGGGGAGACGCCCTGTGGAGCGGGACGGGTGTCATACTTCCCCTCATACATCCCTCGAACCCTGAAGCCCACCGTCCCGCCGCTGACCCCCGAGCAGTACGAGATGTACATGTACCGAGAGGTGGACACCCTGGAGCTCACCCGGCAGGTGAAGGAGAAGCTGGCCAAGAACGGGATCTGCCAGAGGATCTTCGGAGAGAAGGTGGGATTGTGAAACCGCACAGCCGGAGAGAACCTTTCCGTATTATAATGAGTCAAGATCAAGGCATGCATGAAACTATTTTTGTACACACAAATCTAAGCTTATTGTGCGGAAACAGTACAAATCTGACCCTCCTAAAGTTCTGATTTTTTGTCTTATGAAATCAAAACTATATTTACTTTCTTAATACACGTTTCTGGTCTTATTGTGAATGATTAATCTGTGCGCATTGTTTAAAAGAAGAAATGAGATCACAGTGCTTGCCTTGCGGTTATTTTATTTATTTCTTTTTTGAAGAAGAAGAATTTGAACTGATATTTCTATTTCTTCTTGTCGGTGACCTCAACCGGGTTTGCATGCAAATGCACGGATACTCTGTCTCGCACTTCAATCCATGCAAAATAATACGAAATATTGCATTTAGAATAGTTTTTTTTTTTTTTTTTACTTATGAAATCAAGTACTTTTTTTGTCTTCATTTAGTACTTTATATTCATTTAAACTCTAGATCTATCATTTTATCATTTCAAACTGAAAAAAAAAAACCTTAAGTGCCTTTTATATACACTACTGTTCAAAAGGTCAGTAAGATTTAATGTTTTTTAAAGAGTCTCTTCTGCTCACCAAGGCTGCATTTATTTAATCAAAAATACAGTGAAAACAGTGATATTGTAAAATATTATTACAATTTAAAGTAATTGTTTTCTATTTGAATATATCGCAAAATTTTATTTATTTTCAAAAGAACAGCATTTATTTGAAATAAAAAATCTTTTATAATATTATAAATGTATTTACTGTCACTTTTGACATTGCATCTATTCTGAATGAAAGTACTTTCACTTTTGAACGTCTGAAGCTCTTGTTTTGTGAGTTGTCTTTTGCTGCTGTCTAGTGGTCACTAGGATAGTTGATAGTGAAAAGCAATGAGGGTTTCTGTCCATGTATGACATGACTTCAGACTCATTTTGACTGTGTCTCTGTCTCTGTGTCTCTCAGGTGTTGGGTTTGTCCCAGGGCAGTGTGAGTGACATGTTGTCCAGGCCTAAACCCTGGAGTAAACTCACTCAGAAGGGACGCGAGCCGTTCATACGCATGCAGCTCTGGCTGCTGGATCAGCTGGGTCACGGACTCAACCAGCTGCCCAACCACAGCCTCAACCAGGGTCAGTCCTGCTCACACACACACCGCCACGGGGCGCTTTATAGGAGCTCTTTAATGCAACAGGAAGTTTAAAGGGACAATTCACCCAAAAAAATTGAATTCTGTCATCAACTACTCTCATGATCAATGTTTATATGTGAATAAAGGCATTAATATCGCTTTCATCAAATAAAGCGATCATGGATTAAATATGGATTTATTTTACGATCTCTTTACTGTCAATGGAGGGATATCTTAATAATTTATGTTCTGAAGATGATTGAAAGTCTTATGGGTTTGGAATGACATGAGTGTGAGTAAATGATGGCAGATTTTTTTGAGTGAACTATCTTTTTAAATTTTAAACTACTATTACATAATAGTAGTGTTTGTTGTACCAGTTGAACGATTTAAACCAATCAGATAAACTAAATTAAATTATAATAATTTGTAAATGTAAATTATAATATATATTATATATATATATATATATATATATATATATATATATATATATACTGTATATTACGGTAAAGTGACTTTGAAATTCTGGTAATGATAGTTTTAGGGGGAAAATGTGCTTAAGTTTCACGAAAATGATGTCCCAAAATGCAAAACATATTACAGTTTGGCTTCATTAACTGTAAGCAAAGTATGATTTCTTATTTCCTATTTGGTTTCTGGGTAAAATGTTTTTGTTATCAATCATTCTATAGACATGCTATTCCAGACACACTTTATTTTAGTTCGATGTACACATCAGAAAAATATATATTAATAATAATTGTTAGGTACAATATATTTATTGTGTTCATATTGTATTGCAAAACACTTATATATAGAGGTGGGACACGGGACAGCTAGGACAGGTGTGTGTGTGTGTGTGTGTGTGGGGGGGGGTCGCTTTAAGAGTGGGTTGTGGACTAAGAGAAGGTCAACAGTGTAATTACAGCTGTAGTTATTTTTTTTATTATTTTTTTATTTGTATTAAACAGACAGACATACAGACCAAAATAGTGCATTAATGAACAATCTAGCAATTCCATAATTCCAGAAGTGAAATAAAAGTCTGTAAATGTATAGGTGTGTGTGTGTGGGTGGGTGTGAGTGTGGGTGTGTGTATGTGTGTGTATGCATAAGCAAAGTAACCATTTATTATGTATTACCATCATCACTACCATCACCACCACCACTGCTCACTACCATCCTACTGCCAACATCGTATTAGTCAATTTTTATTTTTTATTCTTATTTCTGCCTTTTCTCCTATGTAACATTGTCAGCACTCTCCATAGATAAACAACAGATAGGCCTACTATAAGATAATATAAGATTAGCAGCTGTAGTTATATGCAGGTATTTTTTCAAATATACAGTATCTACACAATAAGTGTATTGTATCAAATTTAAATGTTAGTCAATCATAGTTAAAGACACTTAATATAAAGTGGGACCATTACTGCATGGTTTTTATTAGATTTACAGTATCATAACTAATAAACCTAAAATGCTCCTGACTATAAACAGTAATATGATCTTTGTGTGTTGGTTCTCAGATAAGAGCCCTGTGACGACGCGCTCGTCCCCGTCCCCTCCTGCGAGTCCTGAAGACGGGCAGCCCAACATGAGCCTGGAGCCCGTGAGTCTGGCGCTGGAGAGCAGTAAGGAGAACCAGCAGCCTCAGCGTGTGGATGCTCACGGAGGCAAGAGCAGCCCGTGTGTGAGCGTCCCCCAGCACACACACACACACACACCGCTGGGCATCCAGGAGCTGGTGGCCATGTCCCCGGAGCTGGACACGTACGCCATCACCAAGAGAGTGAAGGAAGTTCTGACGGACAACAACTTAGGTGATTTACAGCACATACAATGCACTTCGTGAAGACGATGAGCGTTTTAGCGTGAGGTACACTGTGCAAAAGCTTTTTTATGTTTTTGAAGGAAGTCTTTTATGCTCACCAAGGCTGCATTTATTTGAAACAGTAAAATCAGTGAAAGATTATTACAATTTAAAATAACTTTTTTTTCCTATATGAATATATTATAAAGTCTAATTTATTCCTGTGATCAAAGCTGAATTTTCAGCATCATTACACCGGTCTTCAGTGTCACATGATCCTTCAGAAATCATTATTATCAATGCTGAAAACAGTATTTTTTTTGTGGAAACGTTATTATCTGGATTTTTTGTCCAGATTCTTTGATGAATAGAAGTTTCAACAGAACATGTATTTGAAATAGAATTGAATGCATCCCAAAAGTCATCGCCTTTATTTTTTATAGCATTTTATACAATACAGATTGTTTCAAAGCAGCTTTACGTGATAACAGGAAAATTATAATTCAATGGTGCAAACATAGTTCGATTTGGCTGTAAAGCAGCTTTAAAAAGAATTGTTCAGCTGAAGTCATTTCAGTGTTGATTCAGGTCCGTTATAAATATCATCAATTATTAAATGAGTTCAATTTTTGCTATAAAGCAGCTCTGTAGAAAACAGTGATGTCATCGTCCAGCTCAGTTGGGTTCTCATACAGCAGTGTCAGTACTGTCACATCAATAATATTGTTCAATATTAAGTGGGCCCAAATAAGCAAGCCAACAAAATGTGACATCCATCAGGTGACAAAATGGAGAAAAACACCTTATGAGAAACCAGGCTCAGTCGGGAGACCAGTTTTCTGGCCAACAAACTAACAAACATGGTGTGGTTTAATTCCAGTCTGCATTGTGGATAAAGATTTCTTAGATAGTCACGTTCTCTTAAAGTCCCCCTGTAGTCAATAATTGTATCCCTTAAAGCTCATCTTTGATCCCCAAAATGACATATTTAAAAGTTTTTTCCTTGAAAAAATTTCTTCATGCCTTAAAATATCTTGCATGTAACTCGACACCCTTGCCTCATTTAGTATGTGCGGTTCTATGAATATGCAAATGAGCCCCGCCTCCACTCACTCACTCAGAGATCCACTCGTTGACGATCACACGTTGATCTGATTGGTTACAAGGGAGTTTGTGACGTCAGAAACACCAGCGTGTTTTTGAGACTGTCTTTGGTTCACTGCAGTTTTAAGGAGGAAATACTCAGCAATGGTGTCGACTTAAGAATTTACACATGGTTTGTCTTAAAGAGTATTAAAAACACCACATAGACATAGATTTTCACCACAGGGGGACTTTAAATACTTCCATGACAGGTAGTTAAAAACAAAAAAGTTTTGAATCTATTCATTGAAACAGACACTCTGATTCATGTCGAACTAAGGAGGCCAGATTAGTAACAGTATATGTGTTTATGCAGGTCAGCGTCTGTTTGGAGAGAGCATTCTGGGATTGACTCAGGGTTCAGTGTCTGATCTGCTGTCCAGACCGAAGCCCTGGCACAAGCTCAGTCTGAAGGGTCGAGAGCCGTTCGTCCGCATGCAGCTGTGGCTCAACGACCCGCACAACGTGGACAAACTCAGAGACGTCAAGAAAATGGAGAAGAAAGGTAATAAAGAACAAACATCTATTCAGTTCTTCAGTGATTCTGCATCAGCTCACAATCAATGCACTGTAAAAAAAAAAAAAAAAAACGTTTTATTTTTATCTTGTTGTCCACTACAAATATCTAAACATTCTTAAATCAAGATGTATTTACTTGAGAAGCAAGATGACTGAAGATATTAAGTCTTGTTTACCGAAACAAATGTCTGCCACTTTAAATGCTCAAGCTCTTTGAAGCAGGATGGATTCTGATTGGCTGTCAGTGTTTTATCAAGACAAAATACTTACTAAGCATGTGTATGACCCACTTACTGTAAAGATGCAGTTAATCATAACTTATAAAACATGCAGTAAAGTCATCTCAAGTTACTAACTGCTTAAATACAAAAAGTCTCTCTCTCAATTTTTTTTTCAATTTAGCTTTATTAGCATGACTGTGTAACACAATATTGCCATAGCATCAACATATTATATAAATAATAAAACAAATAAAACATGTATGTATAGATCATGTCATATGTAGCATTGTAAATAGATAGATAAATTAACACAATCTATCCTAATAAATGAATAAATACAGTGGGTCTCTCTAGAGAATTAGCTGTCTCTGGCATTGTGAAAAGCTAACACATATTTAGCCGCTATAGTGCATCTGTACTGTCATCTTCTCCAAGTAAGAAGGACATTTTTTTCAGTGTCACTCAGTTCAAAGAATGATGGAATCAAGGTTTCAATCTGGGCTGAAAAGTTTCTCTTATATATTTAGAGCAGATCAGCAGAAAGTGTTTCTCATCCTCTATGTGCTGTAGATCACAGTGTCTACAGATCACACACACACACACACACACACACACACACTCCTCTGCTCTCTCTCTGTCCATGTTTGTCTACGTCTTCCTCTCTCTATCTCTAGATCATGGTCACTTAATCTGTATTTGGAGAGGATTGGTCTTACTTTAAAATTTTTAATAAATAGATAACTGCCAATTTAGTGGTTCTTTTATATCTTTTATAGTGTCTTTTATATTTTTGTGGATTTCTGTTAAGGAACACTACACTTATTTTGGAAATAGGCTCATTTTCCATCTCCCCTAGAGCTAAACTGTCGAGTTTTACCGTTTTTGAATCCATTCAGGTGATCTCCGGGTCTGGCGGTAGCACTTTTAGCATAGCTTAGCACAGATCATTGAATCTGATTAGACCGTTAGCATCTCTCTCAAAAAAATCTCTATTTAAAACTTGCCTCTTCTGTAGTTACATCGTGAACTAAGACCGACGGAAAATGAAAAGTTGCTATTTTCTAGGACAATATGGCTAGGAACTAAACTCTCATTCCTGCGTAATAATCAAGAAACTTTGCTGCCGTACCATGGGTGCAGGAGGCGCAATGATATTACGCAGACAAAAACGGTAAAACTCTTGTGTTTAACTTTAGGGGAGATGGAAAATGAGCCTATTTCCAAAAAAAGTGGAGTGCTCCTTTAATAATAGTTTTGGGGTCGTAGCTGCAGTCAATAGGGAGTTGAGTTTCTCTCTTCTTTTCTCCAGCGTATCTGAAGAGGCGATACGGTCTGTTGAGTCCCGGCTCAGACAGCGATTCCCCCGGCGCTCACTCTGACTGCATCAGTCCAGGTCTGCCCCCGCTGGAGCTCTGCCCGTTCAGCCAAGCCAAGAAACCTCGAGTGGTGCTGGCGGCGGAGGAGAAGGAGGCTCTGAGGAAGGCGTATCTCCAGGAGCCGTACCCCTCTCAGCACACCATCGAGATGCTGGCCGCCCAGCTCAACCTCAAAACCAACACCGTCATCAACTGGTTCCACAACTACAGGTGCCAATCTGAGCCTTTCTGCTAGTGAAAAGTCAGCTAAAAGAGATGTCAAAGTTGAGTTGAAACTTTTCGAAGCTGTAAATGGGGGGTTGGCTCCACCTGCTGGACATTTGAGGAGTTGGAAAAGAGAACATTATGAACAGTAGATTTTTTCAATGATATTTTCATAATTTTAACTTTGGTACCCCCAACCAGAGATACAGTATCCCACAATGCAAAGTTCTCGAACTGGAAGTCACATCAGCATCAAATGTTAATTTTCAGATGATAACTGGATGCACTGAATGAATTACACATGCAATGCAGTGAGATCCAGTAGTTAGTTATTGTAGTATTGTTTTTAAACTATTAGTATTTATTAATAGAATTTTCAGTCTTCATTTATTTATTTTCATTTGTATTTCAGTTTTAATTTTAGTAGTTTATTTCAGTTCAGTATCAACATGTTTTTTTTTCTTTTAATATTTATATTTTATTTTTATTTCAATTTGAATAGTTTTAGTTAACAATAACAACACTGGTAAGATCATGTGACAACAATATAGCACACTGCAAAAAATAAAAACAGACGGCAGTGTGTGCATTCACACAGTAAATGTATCGGTAACACTTTACAATAAGGTTCATTAGATAACATTAGTTAATGTATTGATGTAACATGAACTAACAATGAGCAAAACATTTGTTACAGTATTTATTAATCTTTGTTAATGTTAGTTAATAAAAATACAACTCTTCATTGTTTGTTCATGTTAGTTCATTAACTAATGTTAACAAATACAACCTTTGATTTTAATAACGTATTAGTAAATGTTGACATTAATATTAACTAAGATTAATAAATGCTGAAGAAGTATTGTTCATATGTTAACTAATGGCGCTTTTCCACTACACAGTACCAGCTCGCCTCGCCTTTGTTTGGTTTTCCACTGTGTAAAAGCTGTACCTGTACCTGCTTTTTTTCGTACCACCTCCGGCGAGGTTCTGAGCGAGCTGAGGCGATACTAAAATGTGACGTGTAAACACGGCAGACTGCTCAGATGACTATTCACTGCGTCATCATTGCATGCGCCAGACTGAGAATGATAACCCCGCCATTTTTAAATAGTTTGGCCAGAGATTGCGTCATATACCCATTGCTACTATTATTATGGCAACTCGGAGGAATACGCCGTGGTCAAACGAGGAGTGTGTGTCGCAACTCGCGTAGAACGTCGCTATGACGACCGGGTACTATTGTGGAGGTACTATCTGCAATGGAAAACAGAGCGAAAAGCGAGCCGAGTCGAGGCTAGTCGAGTTGAGCTGGTACTGGTAATGGAAAAGCGCCATAAGGTCATTGTAAAGTGTTACCAATGTATCTTTGTCCTGAGGCTGTTTTACCATCATCCCAGGTCCCGTATGCGACGAGAGGTCCTGATGGAGGGTCTCCAAGACAACGACACGGATGCCGAACACAACAACTACTCCCCCCTGGCGTCCCACAGCCCCGTGTCGGACCGGGACGACAGGAATCAGCTCTCGGGCGTCCACGGTCGTCCTCTCAGCGCCGGCCCTCGACGCTTCAGCTTCAAACAGGAGGACGAGGACGAGGAGCTGCGTGCGAGGCAGGCCAAGTGTTTCTCTGTGGGCGTCCAGTTCTCTCCGCTGAAGAGCGACCCGGGCCGAGGGGACGAAGAGGCGGGCCTCAGTCAGGGGCCTCAGAGGAACAGCTCAGCGGAGTCGCCCGAGGATCCCGTCAGCTTCAAAGCTTCGTGTGAGCCGTCCCGGAGCAGCCTGGAGGTGTCCCTCAACTCGCCCTCGGCCGCTTCCTCACCCGGCCTCATGATGTCTGTGTCCCCCGTCCCGTCCTCGTCCGCCCCCATCTCTCCATCACTGCCCTCCCTTCCAGCCCCGACCAACTACAGCCTGGAGTCGCCCTCGCTCAACCCCAAACTCAACAAAAGCACTCAGAGACGCAACGAGAAGATGGCCAACCTCAACAACATCATCCACCGGCTGGAGCGAGCCGCCAACCGCGAGGAAACGCTCGAGTGGGAGTTCTAGAGTCCCGCGCTCTATAAGAAGACCGTCGCACGAGCCGCTCTGACGAAAAAACCTGGCCGTCAGATATATTTATAAACACGTTTTAGCTATTTTGATAAAGTAACTTTGAATTCACAGCACTAGCTGGTGTTGTTTTAAACAGCGGAGGAGAGAAAACGCAGCGGTGTCATGAAATGCACACTGACGTCTTGTAGATTGCCACTGGGTGAGATTATTCAAATAAAAGACCTCTGTCTTAAGCCATCAAAAAAGCACTACTTATTTAAAAACAACAAAAGAGAGAGACAATGACCAAATTTGCTAATTTTTGAATAGCAATTTTTCAACTTTTGTCTGTAAGACGGGACACGACGTCAAGTGACGTGCGACAGCTTCACTTTGACCGAGGGATAGTCCTAAAAGACTCTAAATAGTGAACATTGCATATGTATTTAGTTTCTTGGTGACATGTTTTGGAACTTTTGTTATACAAGCGTACAACGTGTGATTGTGTGTGTGTTGTAGAAATCGTCTGCAATAGCCTTCTCTGAACAAGATGTAGCATGGAACATAATTTACCCTCTATTTCCTCTCTAGATAGTAACCTGTGATATACTTGAGCGATACTATAAAAAGAGAAAAACGGCAAAAAACAAGAAAAAAGGAAATGTTTAAAAAAAGTCGGTACGACGGTAGATGCATTTTTGATTTGGTGAACGTGTCATTTTGTTATTTTTTGGGTTGGATACTTTGAGGTTTTACACCAGGGCTCTTGTGCACAGTTCACACACTGCAAAAACAATGCTTTTGTTCTCCAGCACAAACATCGAGACGAAATAGATTTACTTCAGAAACAAATAAGTGAAGTGAGAAGTTGTTTACTGAACAATTGCTCAAAATGAAATGAGTTTGTGCTCAAAACAATAGGAAATATCTGTCAGTGGGGTAAGAAAAATGATTTCTTGAATTCTCGAATTCTTGAATCTATTTCTTTCCGCCACGGATGAAAAATAATAAACTGCAACTTTTTATCTCACAATTCTGACTTTTTTCCTCACAATTGCAAATCTAACAATACTGAGGAAAAAAGTCAGAATTGGAAGATAACGATTTTTTTAAAACGTAAGATCTTCAGTCATTTGGCTTCTCAAGTAAATTTGATATTTGTACTGGAAAACAAGAGAAAACGGCTAAGTTAGGAAATGTGTTTTTGCAGTGCACATCCTCAATAATTCATCACGCCTGTACCTCACTGTCCCGACGAGCTGGTCTCTCACAAACACACGGGCCAGTGCACTTCCTGTGACCTCTAACCTTTACGCCCAGAGGTTCCTAAGGAGCCTGAAAGACCACCGACGGAGACACTGGTGGGGTGGGACGGGGTTTGTTAGCATGCATATGTTTTAAACTGATCAGTGATCCAGTCGTGGTCTCGGGTGGCGACTAACACTCGTTTTTATCATTCTTCATCCATCTATCCGTCTGTGTTTCCTCCCGCATGAGAGTCGTGGGTCTCCCTCCGAATGGAATAACACGATCCGTGTCCTTCTGATGTCACTTCCTGTGGAGAATGACTGTATGCTTATCTTAGGCAGTGTAACACTTTACGTTCAGGTCATTTTATAATTAAGACATTTTAGCAGGGAGTTTAAAATAAATGCACTTCAACTCAAATTGTGACATACTGGAGATCGGACGAGAATCTGTTTTTAGTGCGCTTTAATTATTTCTTTATCATCCCATGAGCACTTGGTCTCGTTTGCTGTATTTCAGTGATTTTGATACTTATTTCCAGCTGCTCTTTCTACTGCAGGAGACTCATGGAAATTTTACTTCATAGTAATTATAATAAGAATAATTATTCAAAGGCCGGAAACACACTCTTCCCAAGCTGTGAATGCTTCTTCAGCACATTGCAAGAATACAGACATGTGAGTTTTTTTTATTTTTTATTTTTTTTATTTTGGAACATCACACAGTATTTTATGACTACCTGACAGATATCACATAAATATGTGTCTTGAGAAATCACAGCTGTCTCTGTGACACAGAACAATACTCTGTAGATGATAAAACAACCGAGTCAAGCGGCCTGTGGTTGTTAGCCAATCAAATGCTCTCTGCCTGTCAATCATTTCACTTGTTCAGGTTGTTTTGAAGAGAGGGCATTAAAGGGATAATTCACCCAAAAATCATCATTTACTCACCCCTATGTTTCTTTGATCTGTTGAACACAAAAGAAGATGTTTTGAAGAATATCAGTAACCAAACAAGTTTTGGACCCCATTGAAAAAAAATACTATGGGAGTCAGTGGGGCTCATCAAATGTTTGGACACATGTTATATCAGTGAATTACTTTCTGACACGTTTCGCTTGTGTTGATCGAAATACTGGCATTCACATCCTTGCTAAAGAGTCTGTTTCAGGTCTAATACCGAGTAACACTAAATCAAAAGCAGACACACTGAATGCATTTGAGGTCTGACCACAATGACCAAAGCAAAACAAACACTCTTTCCCTCAAAGGACGGCCTGTTTGTTTTCTGTAACTTTGTGAACACTAAAACATGCATCTTTTTACCGTGAACTCGAATAATAATTCATCAAAGCGCAGATGAATCCTCATGTTTGATCAATCCAGATGTTCTTCATTGGTGCGTTTTTTGCTGCTGTTGGTTGAAATACTGTTTTTTTATTTATTATATTATAAAACACTGACGTTCCTTTCCTACTGTATCATGTTTTATACTCGATATTTACAACTACGCGAGAAAAATACACGCAGCACTTAGAAAAATGTGAGAAATTGAAGAAAGTACAGCAATTATTCTGAATTTGTGTTCTTTGCCTTCATGTCTTGTTGAGGTTGTTAGAAAACACTTGCACATGTCTTAATAGTACTGAGGGTCAGATCTTAAACCATATGTAAATATATATAGATATTACACATTTACTGAAAAGGATATATCTTAGGTCCTTGACACTAGCGTGCTGATGATATTTAATAGAGTGTACAGTTATATTAACCAAACACATAGAGCCAGGGGTGGTCTGGCAAGCTTGCCCATGTTCTAGAAACTTCTCAGGGTAGACTTGCTTTTCTAAGCTTTACAAAACCTGTCAGGTCGCACCACCGGTCAACGTTTACTGTTCCTAACCCTTTTCAGTTGACTGATCATGTGATTTGTACATCTGATCAATTGGAAAAAAAGAATCTCATGTACTTTAATGCATACTCTTATTATTAATAACAAGCAACCAGACACCAACTTCTGAACAAAAATCTGAATGCATCTCATCTGAACTCGTGACTGAAGCAATTAGTGCTGATTCAAATGAAACCTCAACGACTGCTTTTCTCTCTCTCTCTTTCTCATGTTATTGTTCATGTAATAAAAATTTCCTGTTGACAACAGATTTTTGAACCATTCTAAACTGCTTTCATTTTCTGTATGTTTCTTTTTAACATTTGTATTTTGCATGCCTTGTTTTATTTGCAAGGATCGGGAATGTTTGAGTGGGTTTTTTCCCCCCCAAGAAATCAGCACTTACACATAGTTTCACTTCTTGCAGGTTATAATGGATGATACTGTATTAGGCACTTTCCACAAATGCAGCACAGTGCTTTTTTTTCTTTTCTTTCTTTTGCTTGAGAATGATTAGGCAACAAATGATCATTGCATATACTGTAGATTTAACTATTTTTTTTTTTAAATATCCTATTTCTAGATACCCCTTAAAATGCTCTGTCTCATCGCAGAGGTCTTGACCTTCTCATGCAAAAAATTTCATCATTTTGACTATTGAAAGTCTTCTATTGAAAAAATAGACAAAAATGATGTTTAGCTGTCAGTTTTCCATCACTATAATCACATGATTTGACGCCAATGCAAAAAATATATATTTGTATTCATATGTCCCATATTTTGACAAGCAGACCTCATGAAATAAATCGAACATTAAACGGCCTCCTGAGGATGATTATAAACATTTTATGAAGGTAACGCACCTCCTTTCACCAACTATTATTGAATAGGAAATAAGGCTTCATTTCGTTAAGCATTTCAGGCCCCGTGTTGTACCCTGTTTGTGGAAAGTGCCATTCCGGTATAATAAAATTAGTGGTCATAAGTAACTCGGCCAAAACAAGATTACTTTAATATCTGTGGTGCTTGAGTGTGTTTGTATTTGAATTATCCCAGAGCCCTAGGAAACACTGGCCTTTTCTTTATTTGAATAGTAAAAAATTAAACCGCCTCACTGAATAATTAAAAAACTGTCAGACTTGAAAACTTAATGGTCAGTTCTGCTTATGATTTAATGTGTGTGTTTGGAGTTTGTACTGTGTAAATGAGGCTCTGTGGTGAGTATGAGATTGAATTTGACACAAGCGGGAGGCAAAACTCTGTTTGGTTGTTTCTCTTTTGCGCATTTTTTTCCTCTTTCCAACGTTTGCGCACATTTCCCATGACCTTATGGCAGAGCACTTAAAGCTTTGGTTGTTAAAGAGAGGACAAATAAATGTCAAATGTCATGTGTCTTTTAATCACATATGTACCAAGTCATTATTGAATACAGTACATCATTGTATAAACCTTTTTTGTCTGTGTGTTTTTTTACACCTCATACTGTAGTAATGTTCACAGTAAAGCATTAGTAACTTTAAATTACAGACACATTACAAACAAGTCCAGTTGCATTAATGCCCTTCTTGTCATTTCATGAATTTGAACCAATTTGAAAATATGAGAAGAGTGGAATAAAGTGCCTAATGGTTTTTTAATAATAAAGTGTTTATCGGGTAGGGTTAGGGGCAGGTGAAGGGCTTTATTGTCCCAATAAGACAGTATTCATTTAATATAATTTTCACTCAATGTGTTATTATTGCACAGTCCTACTAAAATATACAAATAGTATCTGACTACTATTTACACTTATTGCAAAGAAAATACATTTATTTGTACATAGTGTAGCCTAAATGGCGAATCTATCCCTATTTGCACTTAGTGTAAAAATTGCCACTAAACAGCACTTTCTCACTGTGATAACATTTTGTAGGTATGCAGGAATTGACTCAAAATAAACCTGAAAAATATTTACTGGACTTAAAAAGTCTTCCCTTTTAAATTTCAAATCAACTTGTTTTCTTAATTCACTTTCATTTAAAGTTTAAAGTTCCATTACAATCCTAACAAATACAAGGATTGTTTTTAAGCCAAATTCCCGTCTCCATTATCTGTGTAATTATTTATTTATTAATGTAGGCTATATAAGTAGCATTACTTACATCCACTTCAAAGCTTGTTTACGTATCCGCCCCTCCCCCACAGCTCGTTCGAACGTGATGACGCAATTTGCGCCGTGACGTCATGACGTCGGAGAGGCTGCGATGACGACGGGATTCCACAGTGGGACGGGCCGACTCTGCAAATGGCTACGAGGTGCAATTTGTCGATTTCTTCATCGTTAATCTCCTCTCCTGCGACTCGGAAGAAAGAGTATATCCGCTCTGCTTCGCAGGCTGCATTCAGGTGAGTGAGCTGTGTCGTTTTAACCCGAGATGCGGGTGTTTTTCGCCGTGTTTTGAGGCCTTATCTGAGGGGTCCGCCCTCTGCTCGCGACAACAACAACAACAGACGCCGAAACGGGCCTCGGCTGAGGATACATTTAATAAATGCTTCACATGAGCTGTAAAAAAATCACCGTGGTTTATGGGGTTGTGCTATTTAGTAGGTTTGATATACATTTGACCCCTGACAGGGGTAGAAATGCGGCCTTTTAGCTCAGTTTTTGTCGGTTACTTCGCTCGAGCTCCAGTCAGTGAAACAGCCACTGCGCGACTGACTGACAGATCGAGCGCGAGCGCCTTACAACAGTTCACCATGGTAACCAGCTTTATGCAATTGGTATTGGTATAAAACTGCCACGATTGCCAAAGAAACAAGGATATAAATCATTTACTGTAGTAGTGAGGCGATAACTATGGGTGCCATGGTATAATGATTTTTAAAAAGAAAGCATTGTGCATCATAATGCAATATTTTCAGGTCATTTTTGTTACTTTTTCTAACAATAGCTGCCATGTTATCAGCATAATAACATATACTACAGTTGTTGTTACTACAGAACAAGTTCTGAAAGCTTCGCTTTTTGGGAGAGATCCTGTAATTATCATGACCTCACAGTTAGAACAATACCTCTAATAATTATGGTATTTTGGTGGAGACTATGATTTCTATGGCGTCATGAAAATTATGCTTTATGTTTCTCCGTGACACATTAATAATACTCATTTAATAAAGTATGATGTCTCATTCAAACTATGGGGTGGGGAGACCATATTTTCCAGCAGAATGAATGGGACTTTTACTTCTGTTGCACTCTATACACCCAGTAAACACAGTTTTACTGCAGTAACTAAGGTATTTTGAAGGGAATCTTCAGTAAGGCTTGCCGTAGAGAGGCATGTGTTGGGTGTGTGTGTTTCTGTCAGATCCGCGTGGTGTTGGACTGGTAGATGATCCTTTGGCACTCCTGCTCTTGTTTTGGTGTTGGGTTTCTCATGTGTGGTCAATCTGACTGACTCATGGTGTGACTATGGGATAAAATACATCTGGTTAAAGGTTAACTCAACCTGCTGAATGAGCACAAATGCATGACTTCCAAACTCAACGGTTGATACAACCTGAATGATTGTGTTTGCACGTCACTGACTGTGTGTCTGGAGCCTGTTTGAGCGATCAATAGTAAACCAGAGTGACAGCAGGGCGAGTGGTTGAGTTTATGAATGAACTCCAGCAATGCTGAGAGATAATAATAAACATCTGTTTCTGCTGTTTGTTTTAGAGCACAGCATACCCACAAATAAAGCATTTGGACAATTACGCCATCCGAAAAAATGCCTGAATGCCACAAGCTGCAGAAGCTTTCACTTAGCTTCACTTTTCTTCATCAGTTTTGAAGTCTTAATGTCTTTGGACTTGTTACACTAAAGGTTAGGCACTAAGGTTAGGTTTAGACTGCAGGTAAATGTGGCACAAATCCGATTTTTCTGCTCACATGTGACTCAGATCTGTTTTTCTCTTGACAGTGTGAATGCACAAATCACATGGAAAATTGATCTTTTAAATTCCAATTTGTGCCTAAATCCTAAATTTAGGATGTACAAAACAATGCGACTGCAGTCTGAACAGTCATATAGGTATTCATGCGACTTTGGGTGACCAGACGTCCCATATTTCAGATCTATTTTTAGCGTCCTGACTTATTATGAAAAAAAATCATGCTTTGTCCCGTATTTCTTCTTTCCTAAATTGTCTTTGCAGGGTGATTGTAAAAAAGCAAGTAGCAGTCTTGTCACGCGAGAATAGACCTTTCTCACAACTTCCGTATTTGTGACCGGAAATACGCAATCGTCGTGGTAATCTACTTCCTCCACAGTCAACGCAACTAGCAAGAGCTATTGACACGCTAATGATCTGTCATTTTAGTTAACAGTTCAGTAACAGTTAGCCTCGCTCTCTACCTGGATATTTATGGACAAATTCCTCATGGAAATTTGTTTACCCTTATTTAGTTTTTTCTTTTTGGTGACGGAGTTTTCCTCCACGAGTCGTCACATCAGCAAATGTAATATTTGGCAAATCCGTTAATGAAGTTGTGTAGACTCTTTGATCCATTTTAAACTTGCCCGGGTTTATGTTTTTCTGGTGTGTTGACGCTTGACAGGAACTCCACTTCCACAACGATTACGTATTTCCGGTTATTGTGAGAAAGGTCTATAGCCTAATCAAATGTATCCAATCAAAAACAAAATTACCACCAGTCACAATTTGTTATCGATTAACTTGCTGTTAGTGATGGCGGGATATTAGAGACTTAGAGAGCGCAGCAGATGAGATCAAATCAGATGCGAAGATGAAAAAGAAGCGTGTGGTCATTTAACGAGGATCTTCAAAAAGAGTTAATCAAGTTATTATACACAGTCATATTTGAATTTGTGGAAAGGGATGTAACATCTCATTTTCAAGTGGTTCCTAGAAACACAAACAGAATATATCACAAAACACAACAACCTTACAAAAATACAAAACAAAAGAAATGCTCAACCTGTCCCCCACACACACACAAACCACAGATGAAATACAAAACCTCAACATCACACATCAGTAACGTCAACATAAGACCAGATAATAACTGAAAATCCTCGAATTCTCACAAAAAGAAAGAAGAAAAAAAGAAGAAAATCCAAAACAGGAACAAGTTATTTTAAGATAAGAAAATAAAGATAGCCTAAACCAATTAAGAAAAAATAACTCAATGCAGTATCGCTCTGAATGACACACACCAGAATCTCTCTCAGACAGCGTGTGATCCCAAATTCAGTTCCCTTTGCAGTTTGCACCTGAATGGTGAAATACAGACCACATTTGTGACCCTGGACCACAAAAGCAGTCTTATGTGTCCATTTTTTAAATTGAGATTTATACATCACATGAAAGCTGGATAAATAAGACAATATTTGGCCGAGATACAACTATTTCAAATCGGGAATCTGAGGGTTAAAATAAATCTAAATATTGAGAAAATCGCCTTTAAAGGTTTCCATTTCTGTTGGTGATTGTGCTGCATCCACTTACAAGTAGGACATTTACTAAATATCTTCATGGATCATGCTCTTTACTTAATGTCCTAATGTTTTTTGGCATAAAAGAAAAATCGATAATTTTGACCCATACAGTGTTTTGTTGGCTACTGCCACAAATATATCCGTGCGACTTAAGACTGGGTTTGTGATCCAGGGTCACATTTTGTTAAAATGCCCATCATGTGGAGTACCTATCTCACGTAAATACAGTCGGTTATGGTTTAAGTGAACGTAAACAGCTTGGTGAAAACCAGATATATGTCATTATTAGATCCTAGCATTCTGTCTTAAGTGACAGCAGCCTAAAATACAGGTCTGTCTGTGTCATTAATGTTAATCAAACAACAAGAGATGTTAAATAATTGTATTCATGTTAAATAAACCTACTGTACCTGAAAAACATAGTTTATTTAGCTCTATCTTATTTTTCCTAGCTTATATGTTTGTAATTTGATTCTTTGTTCTTTTTCCTGTCCCGTGAGAAATCTACTTTTACGTCACTCTAAATAGATATTCATCACAATTCTGCTCTCATGTGCATCACTTCAAAGATTTTACATACCCGACGTTATCAAGACAGTTGTGGAAGGACGGTGATGTGTCAGAACTGATAAGTGTTACAGTGACAGCTCTATGTAAGCAAAACATGAGGGCTTGTATCATAAATGTTTAAAAATCATTCTAAAAATAAATGCGCAATCGTTTGCTTTAATGTCTTCCTAGTTTACGTCCCTAAGACAGCGTGCTGCGTGATGTCTTTTTATCGTTCTTTTGCGCATCCGGGTCAGTCCATGAACACGATCTGTTCAGGTTGGAATCTGATATTGGCCACATTTACAACAATAATGTGAACAGCTGTATAAAAAAAATCTGATCTGAGCAATAAATCAGAATTGAGCACTAAGTAAACGTAGCCTAAAGGTGTGACAATGCAAAATTATTATGTATTCTTTCAGGCACTTTAAGTGACCAAATACTGATTGGAGCCATTGTATGTGTTCCTGTCTTGCAAGTTTTGTTTATTTCCCACCGGCGCTGAATCTCCAGCACCACAGCAAATGAAATCATACTTTATTAAAGTTAGATAAAGATATACACAAAATAATGGCACTAAAAAAAATGCGATTATTTTATAGATGTCCTTACAAAAAATAATTTTTTTTGTTCCAGTTCCAGTTCTATAAATGTGTTTATGTTCACTATAACACTATATTCCATGAAATTGGAATGATTGTTTCTAGTGAAAATAATGACAGCAAAATATAAACATCCATGAATGTGCCTTTTGACATGGGACAATAAGGAGGAGCAGCATTAGGTAGTTGGTGTTTTAGTAAAATGAAACTGAATCAGTCCCAACGGTGGTTCAGGAATGAGAACACACAATGCAGCTTGACCTTTGGGACAGTAAGAGTGACACCTGAGATGGAAAGAAAAATACTGAATGATTCTTCTGTCCACCTGCAGTCAGTCACCTAAAAGAAAGTTGTTTCTGAATACCCAACCCTGCCTGAAACAATGCTGTTTTGGATACAGACCTGTATGAAAATGGTTTGGCACTGCACAAAACTAACAGACTTTTTCACATTGAACAGTTTGCATGTACTCATATGATCCCACATTGCAAGTCAGTCATTTGTTTAGATCATTAGGGCGGGCCAATCAGATTGAAGACGGACCCCTCAGCTGTAGTAAACATGAGCGTTTGCCTGTTAGAGATATGTTTTATCAGTAGTTTCCAGACGGCTTCAGCGTGGCCTCCACTGGAAGCGTGTGTTTGAATGTTTTTGCGTATGGATGCTGTTGCCTTCTGGCCATGAACCAACTAAACTCACTTCACATGACTCTCAGGAGACAAACCGGTCACTGAAATCATCCCGTTCATGACACGCTTTACTGCTGCTCTGTTTAGTCTATGACAATTTAGGTTTTGTTGTCTTCTGTGGAACAATATCAGCTCATTCTTTATGCATCTTTTAGCAGAGCTTCACAGATAGCTTTCATAGGAAAGATGGTCAAAACCGGTTGGTGTCGTCAGTTGATGATGCACCTCCAGAGAAGAGAAGTGACATAATGGTGTTTTTCATGTGTATGTTAGGTACAGTATATGAACTAGGGCTGTCACTTTTTATTCGATATTCGAATATGCATTCGAACATGATGTGAAATATCTGTATTCGAACTAAATACAAATTATATTTATTAATATAAATAAACGATCCGGTTTTTAAAGTGCCATGTTTAGCGCATATTTTTACAGTCTATGATTAGACCGTTTTTTTATTTTTTTTATTGCTGGCCATCTCATCCAGGAGCGGGCGCTCTGAACATATTGTAGCGTCGGCCCATGACCAAATCAAGCAAATAATGGCCAATAGTCTCCCTGTTTTGAAAATGGAAGATAACGCACAGAACGGCCAGCCTGAGCGCACAATTACGACCCCAACTCATCTAAAAAGTAGTGTCTGGAAATATTTTGGGTTCTACACCGTAGATACCACTTCTCTCAACATTGACGCGCAAATACCTGTGTGTGCGCGCGCTCCGATCGCGTTCTCCACCGCGGGGAATAGGGGTGGTTAATCTGTCTGATTTCCCGATTCGATTCGATTACGATTATTGAAGTCCCGATTCGATTACAGTCGATTTTCGATTATTAACGATTCTCGATTAGCGATTATTGATTTTCCATTTCACAACAGTTAACGAAAATACACTACAAAGTGATTGCGGTATTAAAAAAAGTCAGCTCCTGAACTACTTAACTCTTTTATTGAGTAAAAACAACTCAAAGCACTTTCTGTGTCGTGTAGTTATAACTTCAGAATTATTTGTATGTAACTTATGTTCTGTAGAACACAGAAATGAATACATCACATTGTGTTGTGACTCATCAAGTTGAACTAAACAATAACAAATAAATGAAAGGCTTATTTCCTTTAGGAAGTAGGTCAGAACCAACATACTGTAGAAATTGGACAATTTTCTTCTAGAAAGACAAGGTGTTGTTCAGGTGGAGGAAGACTGCAGGTTGCAGTCGAAACATGTCAAGGTAAAGAAAACGTTTTTTCTCCACCTGAACACCTTGTCTTTCTAGAAGAAAATTGTCCAATTTAATCATTAAGATTACATTTTTGAACAACTTACTGTAGCTTCAGCTTATATACTGTACTGTAGAACACAGTGACAAAATGCAACACACTAACTTGAGTAATCAAGTTGTACTAAGTTGAGGCGATCGAACTGAGAGAGAGAGAGAGAGAGAGAGAGAGAGAGAGAGAGAGAGAGAGAGAGAGAGAGAGAGACGCGGGCGCGATCAAACTCTGTGTGTGTGTGTGTGTGAGAGAGAGAGAGAGAGAGAGAGAGAGAGAGAGAGAGAGAGAGAGAGAGAGAGAGAGAGAGAGAGAGAGAGAGACACGCGATCAAACTCTGTGTGTGTGTGTGTGAGAGAGAGAGAGAGAGAGCGAGCCGCGGGCGCGATCAAACTGTATGTGTGTGTGTGTGTGTGAGAGAGAGGGAGAGAGACGCGGGCGCGATCAAACTCTGTGTGTGTGTGTGAGAGAGAGAGCGAACCGCGGGCGCGATCAAACTCTGTGAGAGAGAGAGAGAGAGAGAGAGAGAGAGAGAGAGAGAGAGAGAGAGAGAGAGAGAGAGAGAGAGAGAGAGAGAGAGAGAGAGAGAGAGAGAGAGAGAGAGAGAGAGAGAGAGAGAGAGAGAGAGAGAGAGAGAGAGAGAGAGAGAGAGAGAGAGAGAGAGAGAGAGAGAGAGAGAGAGAGAGAGAGAGAGAGAGAGAGAGAGCCGCGATCAAACTCTGTGTGTGTGTGTGTGTGAGAGAGAGAGAGAGAGCGAGCCGCGGGGCGCGATCAAACTGTATGTGTGTGTGTGTGAGAGAGAGAGAGAGAGAGCGAACCGCGGGCGCGATCAAACTCTGTGTGTGAGAGAGAGAGAGAGAGAGAGAGAGAGAGAGAGAGAGAGAGAGAGAGAGAGAGAGAGAGAGAGAGAGAGAGAGAGAGAGAGAGAGAGAGCCGCGATCAAACTCTGTGTGTGTGTGTGAGAGAGAGAGAGGGAGAGAGCGAGCCGCGGGCGCCGTTTCTTTTACTGTCTATGGCCGTTACACGCGCTTGCTAACTGGAACTGGGCGCGTTCGTGACGTTCAACTTCCGGTATAACATTTTTTACAAAAGAAAATAATGCAACAAAAAAAAAATCGATTTTTGAAAATTTAATAATCGATTCATATTCGTTCATAACATAATCGCGATTAATCGATAATCGATTTTTTTCACCACCCCTAGCGGGGAACATCGCCAATAAAAAGAGAGCCGCACTTGATCCAGATCAAGTTGATAAATTGGTGTTTCTAGCAAACAATATTAAGAAATGAATTAGGCTAGGCTATAGGCCTTACTCCTGCTGCTGTTATAAGCTGTAGAAACAGCAGGGGCTCGTAGAAATTCGAATATATTCGAATACATTGCTTGATATCCGATAGCCGTTCTAATTTGATTTTTCTCAAAAGTGACAGCCCTAATATGAACTACTGGGGTTTTTGTGCTTGTCGCAGAATTTGCTTGTTTTTTTTCCAAGCAAACTTTGATACTACAGTTTATTGAAAGAAGAAGCTTTGTAGCTTTTATGTCTGTGTAGTTTTGAGCTCATCCATATACTGTTCTCCTATACGAAATTAACTGTTTTTGCATGTAAATAAGTGATATACTAATATCTTTGAAAAGCTTTTGAATCAATCAGTTGAGATTAAGCCTGAAATAATCTCCAATAAACCTTCTGTTCCTGTTGAGTATATTGACTCTGTAGATGAATGGCTGTGTAATGAATGGCATTCTTCACTGCCCACCTTTGCCCACAGAGTACCTGGTGTAAAAAGCGTGAAAAGCTGTATTGTCAGAGATGTTATGCAATGTTTGTTTGGAATAGAGAGTGATGGATTAAGTCTTTTTTTTCTCCTCTTTCCACAGGTTTCAATGTCATAACACTGAGTGACGGTACCAGCGTGGGATCGTCCAAAACAAACCTCACCTCATTGTTTTTAAGAATTTGGTAAGATCCAAGTGTGTGTCTTTAAATTAGGGCTTGGTTAATATAGTTTATTGCATTTTGACTGTGTGTATTTGTATGTCCCAATCAGAGAAACCATTATTTCAACCAAATCCATTATTGCTGAGTAATTACTAATTAAAACTAATTACATGACATTGTTATTTATGAAAGTAATAGACAAATTAAAATTAAATTCCAATCATTACGATAATTGTTAATTTTTTTTATTCATTCAGACTGAAGTCTGAGAGAAAGAGCTGACGAGTGGTTGAAGACTCGACAGTGTTGCACCCGCACTCCTTCACCGGGGCTATGGTAAACAAACACCACCAACATATCTCTCTTTCCCTGCGCGTGATTCCCAGGCACTGGTTCAAATGCTGAATCGGAAACTGCTCATTGATTTCTCAGGCTTTTAATCAGCTGAAATGAACGCCACTCAGACAGTGTCAAAGTCCCGTCCTGACTGCTGTCTCAGTGAAGATCAATGCCCTCTTTTGACTGACAGACAGACAGACAGACAGACAGACAGACAGACAGACAGACAGGATAGATGTGTGCTTGTGTCATCAGTGTGTTCTGCTCATTATAAAACAGTTCCGGCTTTAAATTCTGATAGGGTAAAATACGTTCACAGCTGTTAGATGCATTAAGATAGATGATAGATGCATCATTTGTGACCAGCAATTGATTTTTATATTTAATACACATTCTATTAGTTGCTTGGCAACTGTAAACAGCCTACAGTTTGTATTAAGAATGAATGAATGACCATTTGTATTTTATCATATTGCTCTTGCAGCCATTTTATTGATGCACAAGTCACGAGAATTCTGAATTAGTGATTTATTTTTAAGGGATTTTATCCACTCTGCTGCATGTCGCAGGGCTCTACGGTAACCTTTTTTATTAGGAGCACAGTCCAAAATTTAGGAGCACAGACAATCGAAAGTTAATTTTTTCCTTAAACGACACAATATTACTGTGCCACATATAACATGCACAAGTATGGAGAGCGTGAGAAAAGAGAATTCAGAAACGTAGCGTGTGACAGAGGTTTACCATATAAACATTTCATATTTTCAGTTTTAGAAAAACAATTACACTGGCTGTCCTCAGAAAACACAAACAACATGCATAAATTCATACATTTCTTATGCACAAATACACAATGCACAGACGCTGAAGTGTAGTCCTCAAATGTATTTAAAAGGACAGTCACCAACAAATAAAAATTCTGCCATTTACCAACCCAAATCGTTATAGACCCATAATATTAAAAATACCTTCAAGTGTGTTCTGAAGATTAAAGAATTATAATAAATTAATTATGTATTAGATAACAGAATTAAAATTTTTGGGTGAACTGTCCTTATAAAAGCTCTAAATTGACATCTGCACACACTGCTGAACACAATGAATGTTGTCGTACGTAGGGTTGATATCCACACAGTTTTTCTTCTGAAGCCAAATGAATGGCCCAGATTTCGTGAATAAGATCTCTTCTTTCGCTATCATGTATGCAGTGTTGAATTTGATTTTTAGTTGTCAGAGAGCTTCTGCGTTTGTAAGGCTAATTTGCCTGTTAGCGGCTGTCTGAATTATTATTAGGTTGCGACCTGTTAATGAATATGTCCCTACAGCGTAAATGGCGCTGGGAATTGCCGTGCTTCACTAGCGATTCTCACTTGAAGTGTGAATGTCCGCACACAAACATTGTTGGCCCTGCTAATTCTGCACCGGCTTCTTTGCAGTATTTGCACAGCATAACATCTTTATCTTGCTCGTATTGTAGCCACGGAAAAGCGTCTAGCCATTCTTTTTTTAACCTGTTTAACGTTACCGTTCACTGATATCTTCTGCTTCTTACAAGGAACAACAGCACCAACATCTTGTTCTTGTTCAACGTCTTGTTCTTTTTGTTCTGCCTCATTTGAAACAGAACTTTTAAAGTAAGATGTGATACACTTCATCCCAATGTAAGATCATTTCAACGCCACAGTCGTCTCAACTTTTTGGCGCCGCTTGGTTGACTGGCATTAAAAGCAACCAATCGCAGTGCGAAACGTCACTGTTGATACGTAACGTACGTGTAAGGACATTTGGGAGTTGTTCTTTTTAGCTTCAATCGGGTCAGTCGCACAAGTGCGCCTGAATATCTTTTCATGGTCGCACACAGAAATTTGTACGCACTGATGGTCGCGCTGTAGAGCCCTGACTAACAAGGTAAAATCAACAACTGGGATATAAGCTTCATTATGAACTTTTCTTGAGAGAAACCAACAGAGACATAATTTACTGTGATGTTTGTGTTTGAATCTGTATATGTCTGTGTTCAGAAAAGTGTGCCTCATTTTCTTGTTTGCTGAAGTGTCAGGACAGTTTAACAAATGCCTTCGGTCTATGTGCGAATTCTGATTGATGTGTCTGTTTACACATTCTTAATGAGTTATGCACATTATTGTTTGTTTGCTATTCTGCCCGTTTGTGCCCTGTAATTCTCTGTCTGGTTCTTTCCCTCTGCCCATAATGAGCCGCCCCGGGCCCGGCCCCTCTAGTGTGTTTACTGAGCAGTGCTGAGGGCCATTGTCAGCATTACACACATGCCAATGCTGCTGATCCAGCAAATACAGATAGATAGATAGATAGATAGATAGATTAGAGAACATTAAACAGATAGATAGAGAACATTGAACAGAAAGAGAGTACGTGGTTTAACCAAAACCACACCTCCTCTGTGCATATCTCATCCAGTACACTCCTGTCTTTGACTGGGCAGCATTTTATGGCACAACCAGATCACACCCTCTTGAGGACTCCCGTGTTTGAGCTAGACAACATGGCGACACAGCTGCCCTCTCTCACAGAGTCTCTCCTATTTGTGGAAACTGAGTCCAAACATTCTCTGCCAATCTGAACTCTCAAGGCTACCGCGGGCCGTAGCCTCTCATTCCTGCACACAGAAGTGAATGGAATGACTTTTGCCCTGCACATCGCTGTCATGAATCATAAAGCTTAACTCTAATAATATGTTTTTGAACTGAAATTAAATTTATACACTCATGTATTAAGGTTGCCGTTTTTATTTGTTTAATGTTTTTGGTTTCTACATAATTCCCATACTTTCATTTGTGTTAGTTTGTTTTGATGACTACTATCTAAGTAAGTAGATGTGTCCAAACCTTTCACTGACATTGCATGTTTAAGTGTCTCTCACTGGCATCTGTGTGAGTGATAGTAGTGGCCATGATTTACTATAACTAACTATACTCCTTGAGTCTTAAGTAAAGCCGGCACTGTATCGGTTACAGGAGTGCCTGTTGTATCAGAAATAGCTGAAGTGACCTCAGAGCAGGAAGTCTTGGCAAACTCTCCGTTTGCCATTTCAAATATTTTGCTACTCTGAAGCCAAGCCAAAAAGGGTATTGGTTTAGGTAATGTTGTGATCACTCTGTCCCCAGTTTAGCTTAGATAATCACTCATTTAATCATAGATTTAGTCATGAACAATGTTTTATCCGTATAACAGTTTGGCTTTTGGCCCCCGGGAGTGATAAAGCTGGGAAAGGAGTTTGTACATTTATAACGTGTGATGTCAAATATTAAGCCTTTGATAAAGATGCTCTCACACTCTTGTATTGTTGCAGCAGAACATAAATGATGTGAAGTGGAGTGAATAATGAAAACCTGTCCGTCTCACATCAGAAAAAAATAATAAATGTAGATTTATAATTTATATGGGTTTATCATTTATTATATTATTATATATATTTTTAAGTAATGTTTAAAAATTGTATTTTGCATAAAGAAAATGTCTCATTTTTTAGAACCATTGTGATTCTGTGCATTATATTACATTTTATATTTTAATGACATATGGCACATTTCCCTGCCAAACATATCTGAAGTATATATAATATAAATTATATATATATATATATATATATATATATATATATATATATATATATATATATATATACACATTATTCTTGATGGTATTTCACAACAGAGTGTAATGCAGTTCATTTCTTATCCATATTCTGCTTGACAGGAGGAGGAGGAGGGGCAGCAGAGTCTGGAGTGCATCCAGGCCAATCAGATCTTCCCTCGCAAGCCCCCCATCCTGGAGGAAGATGATCTTCAGGTAAGCGGAGGATCAAGACCACTGCCAAGATGAATGATGTTTATTAGGGTGTAGTGGGACCGTTAATATAACTATTATTTGATTCTGACCAAGAGGGGAAATTCAAAAACATTCTCTAACCCAGTTTATTGTTCATTGACTACTATTACAATGCCATTCATGGATTTATCTCCCCCAAAAGTGTAAACCTTGAGCCCCCAGGTCCGCTCAGGTCCGTCAATCTCTTTCCAGCTCAACCTATAGTGAGAGTTTGGGGCGTGGCAACTGTACCAGAGGGTGTTTATCCACTGTGGGACCATGGCTGATGCATTACATGGGAAAAGACATTCTGTTTTGGTTACAGGAGTGCAAGCCAAATTTTGCTGCATTTAGATCTTCAAAGATTAAACAGGTCATGAACACGCGAAAGCAAACGGGGAGTTAATGAATCAATGCGCTACAAAGGATGCTTCACTACATCATTATCATGCACTCATCCAGAAAGACAAATGTTCCAATTAATAAGGTTTACTTTGATGTGTCCAGTGTAAACAGCCTCAACTATTTTTTGCATGTGCTTAAAAAATGCCCCCGGTGCAGATATATTGGGTGGGTTTATTATAAGAGAGACACTTCCGGTTACTCTGGACAGAGTGTTATTAGCCTACTCAATTGCTTACTTATGACACATAGCAACACAGCTAAAAGTATACCTAATATGTTGGACCTTTTATTGAAAATAGCCTACTTTTACCTGTTGAGACATGCCTTCACAAGTACCCGTAAGAGCTGTGATTGAGTTTGGGGAGGCGCAACATATCGCAGAAACTACTGCACATTCTTCACCTTTTAAGACCGGTTTCAAAAACTACTGAGCTGTCTACCTAGGCAACAATTGTGGGCATCATAAATGTGCTCGCAATGTGTAGCCTGTCCCAAATAGTAAGCAGCAAAATGATCTTGCTTTGTTCAAAACTGAAGACTGCATTACTTGCATCTCTTAGAATGCATTGCATCAAGCACTGTGAAGATTTTTGTTCAAGATAATGTACGTCACACATGACTGACTATTAACAGCATTTCAAATCATTTAATGATGAGATACAATTTCTGTTTTGATGATATGTAGATAGTGAGAGCTCACTGGGTTTTAAAATCTAGTGACAGGAATATTTTTCTGCTGATAGTGTTTATTTTGTAAATGCCGAAATAATTGCACTGGTCATATTTGAACATGATGGATATACGTTTCTAATATCATCATCATCTGTTGTAGGTGCCTTTCCCGGAGCTGCATGGAGAGTTTACGGAGTACGTGGGCAGGGCGGAAGATGCTGTCATCGCGATGTCCAGCTACCGCCTGCACATCAAGTTTAAAGAGTCGGTTGTTAATGTGAGTGTGTGCTTGTTTTCAACACTTTACAAATGCGCTTTATATTACCAGATCTACTTGAACTGCAAATAGAGGTTTTAATAGTCTGTAGCTAAGGATATGAGTCTGGGAAGTATATGTATTTTTATTTTATTTATTTTTTTTACTTTTACTGAGCTGTTGTTGCCAAAGTTTGCTAAACACAAATGTATGAGCTCTTTGTTCTTCACAGAATATACCAAAACCTACTTGGCAGAGATCATGAAACAAGCAGCAATGAACAGTTTACATTTCTAAGCAGTTGAAGTGGAATAAACTGATATTCTGCATTTAAACCAAGTCACCTGCATTTATATAGCACTTTTAACAATATAGATTGTTTCAAAGCAGCTTTACAGTGATAATAGGAAATTAAAGTAACAGAGATTTTGGCTTTACAGCAGCTCTAGAATAAAGTTATTGTCCAGCTAAAGTTAGTTTTGATTGATTCACTTCCGTCGCAATGATCATTAGTTATTAACTTAGGGGCCGCTAACACGACACCGCTCTAACAGAAAACCCTTAATGCGATCCGGCCGCCCA
The DNA here is from genome assembly GCA_031834385.1 of Semotilus atromaculatus. Classification (NCBI taxonomy): domain Eukaryota; kingdom Metazoa; phylum Chordata; class Actinopteri; order Cypriniformes; family Leuciscidae; genus Semotilus; species Semotilus atromaculatus. The sequence goes on from JAULUF010000042.1 coordinate 35,172,827, forward strand.
TCCGCACAAAACAGTTCCTGGTGGCTCGAGAACGCAAACCATGAAATATGTTCCAAGGTACAAGCCTTGAAAAATGTATAATACAGAATATTTTTGCGCTTCCGCGTAGCCACGTGAACCTGAATTATCCCGACAATGTTTTATCTGTACAGAGGTAAAGGGAAGGGAAGGAGGTCTTTACAGTGGAGAGACTAGTTGACACTTCAGGACTGCGTTGTCGTCGTGTCCAGGCACAGGTCCTTCATCAAATCCGGATACGGCCTGGATTTGGCGGACTGCGGTAAACCTCGGGATAAACAGAGAGACTTAATATTAGCGTAGACGCCATCCTCCTTATGATGTAACAAGTACATCAGGATTTATGGAAAGTGTTCCTGGTTCCGGCTGACCTGTCTATAATGTGTTATGTGTATGCTAGGTCAAAGAGATGTGTTTTCAGTCTAGATTTGAACTGACGGAGTGTGTCTGCTTCCCGGACAATGTTAGGAAGACTGATCCAAATCAAACTAAACTGAGCAATGTTTGCATTTCAGGCATTTTCTCATTTGGTCTTCTTTTAATTCAGCTGGTTTACAAAAGTACATCTGAGTTAACTTAAATGTGGCCCAAACATATATTTTTTCACCTCATGCAACACAGCATTGTTTTGTGTATATTTGACAGTGTGAACTGTGAAAATCACACCAAATCTGCTCAATTCAATCTGGGCCACATTAAAATGCGGAAATATATTCGGTGCCTTTTTTTTTTTTTTTTTTGCAGTGTGACTCAGTTTTTCAATTTAAATTTTTTCAACCTCAGTTCAGAGTTTCTTGAGTGAAACTCTATTATGGTCTGTTGTGCTGTAGTGGTTGTACGGCGTATAATCTAGCCAGCCCAGTGGTCACCGAAAGATACTTTTATGTGGTGGATGGCATGCTGCTATATTTAGAGCCTACAGATGTTGTGAAGGGTATTTAGGGACAAAGAGCCACTGTTACATCAGGCACTCTTAACACTGGCCATCACCCTGTATGTGTATTGAACAGGTCTCTCTTTATTAGCTGTTCTCTTTCACACTTTCTTCCCGGGTCTGTTGCCATGGCTGCGGTGGCTTTTTGATTGGGATTGTCCACCCCCGTGCTTTCAACATGGCACTATATTAAGGTTTTGGTTACATACTAATAATCTGCTCTGCTATATCCCTCATAGACCAGCAGTCATGGTTCAGAAAGCTCCTCATTCCAGTGTAGCACACAGAGCCTGTTCCTGAACGACTGCTGGAATGGTCCACAAGATGAGAGAAGGAATATTCTGGGTTAAATGCAGAATATTATCTGGCATTCTGTCAAAAGATTGTAAAAATGCAAGTAAATTACATTTACAGTAATTCAATTACAAAGGCAGCCTATGGTGGCTGTGTACTGGATGGTTAAAAAGCAGAAATGTACAGCCACTTTTGTTTTTTTTGTTTTAAGTACTTATATTGTAATTTATGTGTCACTAATATAATTTCAATATTTGTTTGCATACACTCCACTCCAAACTGTTTTGCATTAGGGTCCTGATCTCTGTTGGGGTTAATTTTGCAATAATGACGGTCTGGTTGCAGATCATCCCTTAAATGTTTTCTGTTCTGGACTCTTTCCTGCTGAGCTTTCATTGTAAGTGCACTACAAACTGAGAGACAAAATAATTATCAAAATGATTGCCTCTGATAATTACCAGTGGACCACAGACACTGTTAAGTTTGAATTGTTTAAACTGAAATATTCCTTCAATGTGTGCTCTTCTGTTAGTTTAAATGCGATCAGGCTGCTGGGTTTGTTTGTGGCTTGTGTGTGATCAGCTCAGTGCTGATTCATCAGTTGATATCTGTGACAGTCACTTATTCACCAGAGTAAATGAGTGTGACGCTCTCTCTGTGCCTGTGAAAGAGGGAGTGTGTTGTGCGTGAGAAGAGAGAGTGATGTGTGTGTTTGACACTGTGAGTGTGTGTGACTACAGACCAGCCAGTGAGGCAACTAAGCTGTTGTACAGTGTTTGGACTTGAAAGAGGAAGGAGATTGAGAGATTGTGATTACTGTTAAAGTGTCTTTTTTTTCTTCTTTCTCAAGAGTCTTGAGACATGTTTTTTACATCATGAACTTGGCATGGCCTATGGATTGTGTGTAATAACAGGAACATTGCTTAGAGCAAAGGTTTCGAAGTCTGATAATAATTGGATGATTTTCTGTATTTATATAACAATTTCTGTATGTATGCATATTTCCATATTTTCCAAGCTAGGTATGATGACCAACATGAATTGCGTTAATCTGAGGGGGGAAAACAGTTTTATGTGACTGTTTAACAAGAAAAATTTAATTAAAAAAATGACTACAAATAAACTACCAAATGCTGGTAGGTAAATATATGTATATTTTCAAGAAGGTTTGCACACAAAGGTACCTCACGAAAGTGATTTCACACAGACTTCTGAGGCATCATAATGGTTTAATGATCTACAACAAAATAGAGCGAGCTTTGGTGATAACCAAGCAAATATTTAGTAATTTATCACTTGAAATGACATCAAAAGTGGAAAAAGGTGATAAAAAAACGTACATTTGCACACAATCTGACCACCAACCGCAACTTTAATACAATATATTTATTTCTCTAGCTCAACTGTAATGGAATGGAACAAGATTATGGGGTATCGAAAGATACATCTGTGCTGCCTTCAAAAACTGATCAGATGAAGGTATCTAAGGAGACAGGATGTGACACGATCACTGGATTCTGATGTGCATTGTTAACTTCCTACCTTCGCTACATATCCTGCCTGCAGAGGCAGCATTTTTCAGCTTTCAGACACAGACGATATATCATGAATCAGTTTCTGATCACATGCCTGACTTTGTTACCAACACACTTGTAATGGCTGTAGTGCTACTGCTTTAAAGGGGTTGAATTTAGACCTTTAAAAAAAAAAAAAAAAATCTAGTCTTTAATTAATCCTAAATTACTAGTTTGTCATCCATTAATATGGATCAGTTCTTATCTCACAAATGTGTTTCTGTTCTCTAACCCTTTAATGAGCGCCCTAGGAATGTTTGAGTGTGTTCAGATTAGTACAGTGTAATTTAACCGCAGCCCAGGAATGTGTGTATTACAGATGAGCCAAAACTCGCAGTGTACACGTCCACCTCGTGATTCTGTCTTCCCTCTCTTTTTCTTTCTCTGTGAACAGAATTGTTCGTGTGAGGTGTCAGTAAGTAACCACAGAACGGTCTGTTTGTATGCATGATGTTGCGAGCTGCAGATCTGAGATCCGTGGTTAGATGTGACTTGCATGCGATCAACGTGTGATCACGCGCAAGTTCCAGAGCTTAAAGAGGAACTGTTCAATGCTGTCCACACACGTAAACACACATACTTGATTGAAGCTGATTGGCATGCAGGCCGTTCAACACTTGAGCTGCAGAACAGAGAATGAGATTGTCTGAAATAAGCTGCAGACGCTAATCACTAACCGTGTTTGTAAACTCTAAGCCCGTCTTAACTTTCAGTGTGATTGATTCAGCAGGTTGATTTAATCATTAGCATTGGTTGGGTTAATGGTGACTTCCGGTTTAGTCGCTCCGTGTGGTGTGCTGAGACTCACAGTGCCAGTAATGGAAAAATAATGTCTGAATGTCTATTCTGTCTCTCTCTCTCTCTTTCAGGTTCCCCTGCAGCTGATAGAAAGTGTAGAATGTCGGGAAATGTTTCAACTGCACATTACCTGCAAAGACTGCAAGGTCGTCAGGTGAGTCTATCTACGTATCTGTCTATTAGAGCTGCATGAATAATCATTAAAGGGTACATGCTTTTAAGTCGTTCCTTTTTACTTATAAATCATACATTTGTGGTCTATATAAAGCGGAACTGCAATGCTTGAGTCTGAATTCCTCATTATTATAGCTCCACAGGCCCCTTTTCTAATAATAATAATACGTTTTATTTATCCAGAGCTCAAGGACGCTTTACAATAAACAAGCAACAATAAAGGCAATACACAAAGACAAACCAAGTGCGTCTGAGAGCAACTCGTTTTGGTGCGGTCTCTTTAAATGCAAATGAGACACTTCATGCCCCGCCCCCTCTCCAGGTGTCAGAGGTGACACTCGGTTCAACTCAACCCCGTTCGGACATTTTTGTAGTTTGATAGCAGAGATACGATTATCTAGCGGCACAGAAACTTTTTATTCACACGTTATTGACAAAATGTCAACAACGGAAGACTTGTCCATCAAGCCTTACATGTTCGAGCCAGAGTCGGAGGGAGATGAAAATAAAGATGACGAACCTGCAGAACAACGTCTTCATATGGATGTATCGCAATGGTGTGTTACTGTATTTACAGTAACTTCTCCATCCATGCCCACTACTACAATACTTTAACAATGAATATTTAACACTCACAAAACAAAATATAAGTTATATTATAAACAATTAAATAAAAGTCGATTATTGTAAGCACACTAACAAGAAAAATGACTATACGGCCTAATCTTACCACTAAAAATCTGTATTGATAATATGCTACGTTTAGAAAAGCATCAGAAAACACAGCAGCTAAATGACCATTGTCATGATGAAACTCAACAACAGTAATACTGCTACAGACGTGTACTTAAAAAGAAAAGAAAGACAAAGGTACTGCTAAACCATGACCACCGTGTGTTTTAAGAAAGGAAAGTACTTTATTTTTAATAACGTTATTTACAGCTTACCGAAGTGCTCTGTTCGTCGTCTCCAAAGATAGAAGGAATTGAGCCCTCAATCAGACGAAGTCTATCGGCAAATCCTTCTTTATACTGGCGGAGGTTGCTGAAGTAGTTATCCTTGAAGTGTCTCGCGCACACAAAAATGACTTTACCCACAAATGTGGGTACATTTCCGTGAAAAATAAAACTCAACCAGGCACATTTTGACGTACCCTCACGTAACTTCTGCATCCTTGAACTTGGACTACAAAATTGCAGAGAGAAATAAAAATGGCGGATTGCTCAAGTGTTGGGCCGGAAGTCGATGTCCTTATTTGGCAGTTCCGCTGCAAATACTGTGACGTAATAGTTAAAAAACCGTCATAGATTACAGAAAAATCTAAATCGGTTGAAAAATGTGACCAAAACAGAATATAAAGATATCAACGAAGCCCTTGAAGAGACTGATTTCAACTTTTCTGTACTTATAAACACTCCAAATATACAACAAAAGGCATTTAAGGGCTAAAAAAGTAGATTTAGCATGATATGTCCCCTTTAAAGGGGTCATGACATGAGAAATCAAATTTGCCTTGATCTTTTAACATAGAAGAGATCTTTGTGCAATTAAAACATTCTGCAAGTTTTATAACTTAAAGCATCATCCTCATTATAAACTAATTTAATCAACCACAAAAAACAGCTTGTTTTGATATTGGGTGACCTGTGATGTCACACTGGCAAATATGTTTGCATAAACCTGCTTCCAGAGCAAGACATCGGCGAATAGTTATACATCATCGCATCACAGGCTCCGCCCACTGGCGTTCAGTCACTTAACGGCTGACACTTGCAACACTGGTTGTGAGCGTCACATCAAAAGCATATAGAACCCATTATGATCACTGATGTTGTCTGGATACAGTATTCAGGTGCGCGTTCAGTTTCTGACATCCTTCACACGAGTCTGTCAACAACAGGACAAATGGAATAGTGAAAGAATGTGCAATTGCGAGTGGGCGACTGGGCGTTGATACTGTTTCCTATCCAATGACAGTAGCCAATCATAACAGTGGCCGTTTACTGACAAGCCTTAAAGGAGCCGCCCCTAAAAATGGGTAAAAGGTTGAAAGTAATTGTTTTTTCGCATACATATTTGTGATTTAAGTCTATTAAACCTTTGACAAGTACTATCACAGCAAACATTCAGATCTGCGTTGGCGCTGCCTCTTACCCTGAGAGAGCAGTTGTTATGTATAGGTATTAAACAGCTTTACAAACATAACAATAATTCATATGATCACAGAGCTACCGGGATGAAAGTTTATATTTCAGTAGCGATCAAAACAAACTAATCACATTTTGGAAGTAAAAAGTAGGTGGCGACAAAGTGGCTGTTAAAAAAATATATAATTGAATCATTCATTCAAGAGATGTTCAAAAACGCTGAGAACCTCTAGTAAATTACATGGGAGAATCTTTATCTAATCTCATTTTCTATGAAAACGTATCATTGTCAGTGTTATTTTTAAGCAGAATGTCTTTGACTATTATTGTGACTGTTGAAAATGCAATAAAATTTTCAACCAGTTTGTGCAGTAATCCAGGTCAGCCCAGTCTGTCTTTCTGCCTCTCTTTGATTTTGTTTCCCTGTGTCCCTCTGATTCAGTAGATCTAATGTGTGTTTTGACAGGTGTCAGTTTTCAACATTTGAGCAGTGTCAGGAGTGGCTGAAGAGGCTGAGCGCGGTGGTCCGTCCACCGTCACGGATAGAGGAGCTGTTTTCTTTCGCCTTCCACGCGTGGTGCGTGGATCTGTACACAGGGGAGAAGGAGCAGCATGGAGATCTGTGTAGGCCAGGTACTATTTAACCTGTGCTCTTAGATGTCTCACAAATAGTTTTATCTCTGTATTTTTAACACCTAGTGAGTCCACAAACAAGATACACTTGAATATCTTTAAAAGATATACAAAGAAGAACCTCACTAAATTTGTTTGTTCTTCCTTTGAAATACTCTTCCTCCTTACCTTCAGAGTGCATCTCAACCTCTCACTTGCCTCTATCTTTCAGGTGATCATGTGACGTCACGCTTTCATAACGAGGTGGAGCGGATGGGCTTCGACACTCAGAACGCCTGGAGAGTATCTGAAATCAACAACAAGTACAAGTGAGTGTTTCTCTCTCAAACTCATAACACTCTGAGTGTACAAACATCTAAACAGTCCTGGACACTCAACCCCGTCCTGCTGCGCCCAGTGGGTCTGTTCAGGGCCTTGCACAAGATTAGATGACTTTAGACAGGCATCAGTCAGTCTGATGCCCTGATCTGATCACAGTGCCCTCTACTTGCCCCCTGGCACTACCAGGTTGTGTTCCAGCTACCCTCAAATGCTGCTGGTGCCAGCCTGGATTACTGATAAGGAGCTGGAGAATGTGGCGGCTTTCCGCTCCTGGAAGAGGTTTCCGGCTGTGGTTTATAGGTCAGTCAGCCCCATCTGTTCTACACAACCTAGTAAAATTTTTAAATATTTTTAGTTTTGGTTAACAATGCCTAGAACCTTCAGGTTAATAGTCCAGGTCTTTCACCTCTTGTTCCCAGGCACCAGAGCACAGGGGCAGTGATCGCTCGCTGTGGTCAGCCTGAGGTCAGCTGGTGGGGCTGGAGGAATGCAGACGATGAGCACCTGGTGCAGTCTATCGCCAGAGCCTGTGCCGTGGACAGCAGCACATGTAAAGGCGTCTCCAATGGTTCCCTCTCCCGCGAGTACACTAACGGAGCTGACCTCTCAGATGTGGACTTCGGTCAGAACTGAATACTCTTCTTATTTAAGCCATAGACATTTAGAAAGGAACATGGCCTAATTCAAATTATAAAGCAGATGGTTTTGGCTGTCAAATCTGATTGGCTGATAAAGGGTGATCATGGCAACATTAAATATGCTGCTGTTCACCAATTGGAATTAAGTATTCCAGAGGAATTTCCAATGAACTAACATCTTGATTATTGTGTGACTTATGCATGTAGGACTTATGGTTACACTTTATTTTAAGGTGTCCTTGTTACAGTGTAATTATTTATTTAAGTACAGAGTAATATTAAGTAACTACATACTACTTACTGTAGGGTTAGGGTAGGATTAGGATTAGGTTGAGGGTTAGTTGCATGTAATTATTCATAATTTACTGTTATTACTAGGGTAAGTACATATAACATATGTAACAAGGACACCGTAAAATAAAGTGTTACCGGACTTATGTATGCATGTTTATTTTACATCAAAACTCCTCTGCTTGTCTCTTTCTATAGACTCGTCCATGACTAACAGCTCAGAGGTGGAGACACTGGCCATCCAACCTCGAAAGCTTCTGATCCTGGACGCCAGGTCATACGCTGCTGCCGTAGCCAACAGAGCCAAAGGTGGAGGGTGTGAATGCCCAGGTACTGTCTCATAGATGCTCTTTTAACAATCACTATAAAACAAGACACCCCCCTCATTATTGGCGTGTTGCTCTCCCCTGTAGAGTACTACCCTAACTGTGAGGTGGTGTTCATGGGTATGGCTAACATCCATTCCATCCGCAAGAGTTTCCAGTCTCTGCGCTTCCTCTGCACCCAAATGCCCGATCCAGCCAAGTAAGTCTTCCAGGGAACATCTGCTGCGGTTGCAGTGTGTCCCTTTGTTTATTTATGTATTTCGACCTTTTAGGGATATAACATGTTTTTTTTCTTTAATACTTTCGGTACTGTCAACCTGTTCAAATGAATTAATCTGTCTCAAGATCTAAGGCCTACTAAAAATGACCCTCTTCATCTTTTTCATCTTATATTCAAAATAGTGATATTGATTTTTTTAACATATAAACTTTTCAAGACAGACCTACTATGAGTGCGAGGTTATATGATATAAGTTTATCATTATTTCTGTCCATTGTGACATCATAAACCTGTAACTCCTGCCAGTTATCTACCTAGAATTATCTAATATAGAACTAACTAATAATGTATTCAACATCAGTGTTGTTATTGTAAACAAAAAAAATGAAATACTGAAATAGAGCAGAAAAAAATGATAAACATATACATTACACTTAAAATGAAAATTAGAAATGTTGCCTTGACAACTAACTGAAATGAAATAAAAAGTTAAAGTTGAAGTACTAAAATTACTAAAGCTAAAATATGTATTTTAAAAAAACGAATGAAAACAATAACATAACAAAATCGCTGAAACTTAAACTAAATTTGAAACTGAAAATATTCAAATAAAAGCTAATTAAAAATATTAATAAATACTATAGTAGTATATAACTAAAATAACACTGGTCAACAAAATGCTTCTTTGTTTTGAATCAAATGTTTATTTAAGCTAATTGCTTTGGTACAAATGCAGAAGTGCTTTAGTTTCTTTATGAGCTCCTTTCTTCCCGTCTATTGTTATTTCCCTGGCAGCGTATCTGCCCGTGATTTCCAGCGCTGGCTCGTGTTTGCTTCCTTTTCCATCCGCGCCTTTTCCACGTATCCATTTGTTGTAAAGTCAACAGCGAGTCTTCCAAGTGACTCTTTTTCTGTTTCTGTCATTCTCTCTCTTTCTCTTTTTAGTCAGTATAATAAACTCTGACCAAGAGCTGCGTTTCTAGGCAACAGACATGAATTGTTGAGAGGAGAAAAAATCCAATTCCCTGCTTTGATTATTCTGATTGTAAATGTGTCTACATGAGGTAGTAATGTTCATACAAAGCTGATTTCCTTATAAACGTGATTTTTCCTATTTTAATATCTCCTCCGGTTACCTGCACTCTGTGTTTCCTTGACTAATGTCAGTTTGACCATGTTGAAAAACTTTTATAATGATTATTGAATGCTTCCCGCACTTATCAAGCCACTTTTTTTTTGTCATTCAGAACTCAGTTTTCCATTAAGATTTAAACAGTTTTCCTGATGTGCATAAAGCCGTTTATACTTCCTTGATGAATAGAAATAGAACTGAATAAAAAAAGAACAGCATTTATTTGAAATATAAATATTTTGTAACATTATACATGTCTTTTACTCTTCTGTTCAATTTAATGCATCCTTGATAAATAAAAGTAAACCTCTACAGCATGCAAATACTGAATCGAATTCTCTTTCACATCTTCTTGCACTTGAATGGACAAATTCACACAGAATTATGTCAAAGAGTATTTTAAATTTGATTACTTTATTCAATTTATGTACCTGAGGACTACAGTTAGACCTACCTGGAAAACCTGAAAAGCACTGTTTATTTGTGCTATTGCTCATAATTTGATTATTTGTTCTAATTTGATTACTGATTGTTTACTTGTCTTTAATAACACTGGAAGTGTATATAGTTAGGCTAGTAGGTTTTGCTGTGGTATCAATATTGAAATCTAGAATCAGAAAATTGGTGTCATAACTCTATTTATTAAGGTTGCATTGTTTAAACTTCAAACACAATGAAAACAATAACTATTTTATTTATTTATTACTTTTTTGTGGTGGGGGCAGTGGAAATTTTGGCTGGGCAAGTAAAAATCTGAACTGAATTCCTTAACGTTGAGCCCTGTAGTGTATATGTCATCACTTATTAAGTATTCAGCAACTTAATATATGAAAATATGCCACCTATGTTATACACAGATGTTTGTCAGCCATATTGCATTGCATGTTGTGTCAAATTACAAGTCTTAAAGTTAAAGAAAGGAAAACTATTATTATTTATACTCGATTTTTTTTCACTTGAACACATTTCAGCACTAGATGTTTAGATGTGTAGAAGTGTGTGATGGTGAGTTTTGTTGTGTTTTTAGCTGGCTATCTGCTCTGGAGAGCACAAAGTGGCTGCAGCATCTGTCCCTCCTGCTCAAGGCGTCTCTGCTCGTAGTGAACGCCGTGGACCGCGACCACAGGCCCGTAATGGTGCACTGCTCAGACGGCTGGGATCGCACCCCTCAGATAGCGGCGCTGGCCAAACTCCTGCTGGACCCGTACTACCGCACCATTGAGGTGAGCTCTGCTGTAATGAACAAAAACCGAGAAGAACATTAAAACTCTCTGAATTATTACGAGAGGAATTTGTAAGCTATATCACATGCTGGAAAAATCCACAAGGGCTTATTTTAAATCCAGTGGTTTAAAATGCTCACAAGGACATGTTTACATTGACAATGGCTTAGAGGAAATGTAAAAATATTTGTAATGTTTCCTGAGCTTGAAGCCTGTGATTAACATAGATTCACGGATGAAACAAAGTCGTTCTTCTGCTGTAGTAAATCCCTGGGTTTTTGTGATTTCAGGTCATCAGAATTCATGTTGTACTGACTCTTTGGTTTGTTTGTTTTTTTTAAGTTAGAGTGGTGCTGCTGCACTTTATCAAGCCACATTGGATTTTTTCCCCAAATAAATGAGAAGAGCAAGCTGTCTATATGGCAAGAGTAAATTGAAAACTTGATCGAAAACTGAAGTCCATGGATCTAGTTGTGCATCTGGATATCAGGAGGTGCATGAGTCATCTTAAGCACTGGAGGAGGCATAACTGTATTTTAAACATTCATATCTAATTTTCTGATGTTGAATACATGTTTTGATTTGAAGGTGTTTGAAAAAAAAAAAGACCTTCTTAGGAAAGAAGGAAAGAAATTTCTTGATATACTGTAAATTCGAAGAAGTTTGTAAGAATGTTGAAATTCTTGAAATTGCAACATTTCTCATGAACTCGTGAAATTGAGTTCTCAAGAAGTTCTTAAGAAGAAAATTACTGGCTTTGGTGCTATTTGATTGAAAGGTGGGTATTGTTGAAGTCTCGTTGAATAAAAAACTGCTCGAAGCCTGTATTTTCGTTGCGACTGGCTTGGCAGGAGTATCACTCAGTGTGGTGTGTTTAATACGCCATGTTAAGTTAAAATAGTTATTTTAAAATAGCCTGTCTTAACTTCTTAAAGTTAGGATGACCCCCAACCTGTCTTTTAATACCCAAATGTAGGATGTTTAATGAGTTTATTGGGTTGTTTCAAATAATAAGCATTACATTTACTTTTAATCATTTAGCAGATGCTTTTATCCAAAGTGACTTCCAAATGAGGAAATCAATAGAAGCAATCAAATTACAACATAACTAGCTACATATAATACATATTACTAGTAGCACAAGTGGACGAGTACTCTGAAGTGACACGGTAAATCATGAAAAGAGTGATCACTAGAGTGATATACATGATGTGTTCACTCAAGCTAAAACTAGCGATGCAGCACACGCATGACGCATTTACTCTAGATAAATTGCAAGAAAGACGTGAGTGCAGATGAATGGGAAAGACCACTACACTTTGATTCCGAAGAATTTTAAGAACATTCTTTTCAGGAATATGAATACTACTTTAGAAAAGTTTTGGGGAATGCAAAATATTATTTTCTATTAAAGGTGCATTGTGCAACTTTTCATGTTAAAAATACCTGTTTTTCTATCCTCTACATGCTTAAAGAACTGCCTGATGGGCTGAATGAGCCCTTCTCTGCTCACTGAGATTGCCTCTATAATCCTGTACAGTAAAATATATAAGAGGGATTCGGGCTGGAATTTGAGACTGGGCGTGACGTCATGCGCGTTCACGCTCACCAGGCTATGTCTCGCAGGTTTGTGTATAAGCCGCCATTCTCCGCATCAGCGAAGACAACTCGTGCGTCAAAGGTAGAAGATGGATTCAAAGAGACCGGCTTAGCAGACTAACTATTTACTAAATAAAGTATTGACACATTTCACATTAATGTTTGTCAGTGTGTATTGTCCCTGACAAAATATCTACTAAATAAATCAGCGCTACATGTAGTTTAGTGATTAGCAAAACAGTTCAAGATTCTTGAGTGTGATATAACATGCTGAAAAATATGACCGATAATTAGACACAAATTTTGAGTAAATTCTAACAGAAAAAGGATGTATTGTTATTGGAATATTCTACTTAGCAGATCAATAAAACAGGCTGAACCCCGCAAGTCTTAGGCGGATTAGCCTGTTTGGCTTTTATGAAAACGTCATGGTGACATTTGATTGTTTATTACCTTGAGACATTTGAGTGAACGTTGTTGACCAACCGTGTACGATATGATTATTATTTTGAGCTATTGCGAAGTAATCAATTATATTGTTCATGAACGTGTTTTCATAACAATACAATCATAGGTGGATACAGTAAACACATAAACAAAGTTTTCTACTACCCCCGTTTTCCCCTCACACATAAGAGTAATTTACTCAAATGTCTTTCCTTCCATATATTTGAAATGACTTGCAGATTTATAACTTTATTACCTCTGAAGACATTTTGGCTGTACACCAAAGATCTGTGCGGCAGATGCTCCTTTAGTTATGAACAGCTTGTGTATGCGTGCGTGTGCGTGTGGTCCATGAGCGTGCACAACTCTGGTTGCAGTTTCGCTTGTCGCCAGAGGGGGCGTAGTTCTGCAAAAACTCAGAGACTTGCGTTTTGCACCTTTAAGTTAGAAAATAATAAGAAAATATCAGTTAAGAAGAATTTTATTCTTAAGAATGTTTTGTGAATCCGGTCCCAGAATTCCAAATGTGATTTGTGCTCATATTTTGGACTCTTCATTGTGAAAACTGTCATATAATCAGAAACTCTCCTGTCCACTTTCAGGGTTTTCAGGTGCTGGTTGAGACCGAGTGGTTGGACTTCGGTCACAAGTTCGCAGACCGCTGTGGTCACGGAGAGAACGCAGAAGACTTAAACGAGAGATGTCCTGTCTTCCTGCAGTGGTTAGACTGTGTGCACCAGCTCCAAAGACAATTCCCATGTTCCTTTGAGTTCAACGAAGCCTTTCTGGTGGGTCAAAGTTGCTGCAAACCTGAATGTTTCTTGTATTTCGATTTAACTATTTGTTGAACTAGCTCTGAATTCTTTCGGCTTTGTGTGTTCAGGTGAAGCTTGTGCAGCACACATACTCGTGTCTGTTCGGGACGTTCCTGTGTAACAGCGGGAAGGAGAGAGAAGACAGACACATCCAGGAAAGAACCTGCTCAGTGTGGTCTCTCCTCAGAGCTGCCAACCGCTCCTTCGGAAACATGCTGTACTCCTCTCATTCAGAAACCGTACGTCACCACCTCTTCTCTCTTTCACTCATGACTCCTTTATAAACATTTACTCATCTCTTGTGTAGTGGTCGACTGATTCAAGGTTTTCAATAGCTGATGCCAAAATCTAAAGAGCAGATACAGGTGAAACTCAAAAAAAAAAATTAGCGTCCAAAAGATTTGACCGCTTATGAAAACCCCAAACTCAAAATCTCAGAAAATTTGAATATTGCATGAAATCAATTAAAAAAAAAGGATTTTAAATACTGAAATGTCGGCCCTCTGAAAATAGTATAGTTATATATACTAAATATATTAGTTTCACCTTTTAATTTGACTGACTGAAATACACAAACTTTTGCATGATAATTTTTCGAGTTTCACCTGTATAATAGATTTGGATGACTTTACTATTATTTAAAGTTTTTAAATAGTCTTGCGGTGTTACAAGTAAAACTTTTAAAGTGTTAATATTCCATGTAGTTGCTCAAATCTTGCATTGAGTTATAAAATAATTTGTTTAATTTGGAGTCACATCACTGGACATGTCAGCTTCCCACATACACTAACTTTCAGAAGATTTTTTGTAACTAAGTCTCTTCTGCTCACCAAGGCTGCATTTATTTGATAAAAAAAAATACAGTAAAAACAAGAATATTGTGAAAATATTATTACAGTATAAAGTAACTGTTTTGTATTTGACTATATTTTAAAATGTAATTTATTTCTGTGATGCAAAGCTACATTTTCTGCGTCATCACTCCGCTCTTCAGTCACACGATACTTCAGAAATCATTCTAATATGCAGTTGCTCACTGATCGATTGCTAATTGATTGCTTACTGTTTACAATGTTGAAAACAGTTATACATTTTGTTTTTCTATTTTAGTATGTACTATTTTTATGTAAACAAAATAGAAAACTTTTGTAACATTATAAATGTCTGTAAATCTTTTGAATAGTAGTGTATACTATAATTAGGAAAGTTGAAAAAAATGCTGAAATGTTAAACATTTATTTTAAACAACTTTTATTTAATAAAGGAAATGTTTGCTCTGAAATTCAGTTAAGCAAAGTGGGTACAAATATAATAAATAATATGAAAACAAAAATATGCCCATTATTTGGCATGGCCCATATTTCAGACCATTAGTAGTCATCTCTGTATTCCACTGATTCTATTCATAGCGAGGTTTTCTTTTTCTTCCTAAAAGCCCTCGGCTTCCTTTACCTAATAATTCATACCCCTGTTTTGTAATAGTTTATTTTGACCTTTGTGTAGTGAGTAAACATGAAGCGTTTACTGGCTTCAGAACGCATGCTTGCATTCCTCTCCAATACTCAAGAGACCCGGAGCTGTCGTTTCCTTTCATTTCCTGTTTCTTAGAAATAGTTCACTCTGCCCCAATAAAAATAGTGTCCTGACTTTTTTGTTGATTTTTTTTTTTTTTTTGATAAAAAAAAAAAAATCTTTTCAGTGATTGATTTTTTTTATTTCATTTAATGTAATTTTTTTATTGTTTTTATTTTAGTTAACAATGACAACACCGGTCGTGGGTCAAAGTGATGATGGCAACAAATGTCAAACTTTCAATTTCAGTGGTATATTGATTTAGCCTGGCTCCGCCCTCCTATGTACTTCCGCTCAATTTTAATTTTCCTTCAGTACTACATCTAGGTTTGCTGTATATTCTTGGGTTTTCTCCAATAATTTTTTTACAGGTCCAATCAGCGAACAGAGGGAGTGGCTGAGAACGATGACGTTGAGGTGCGCTAGTGACATACGTCACAACCAAAAGTTAGCGATTGGTTATGGCAGATCCAGAGTGACTCTGTTGAAGTTTAAAACTAGTGGATCTGCCCAGAGTACCCACCTTCAAGGAAATTAACGCTTGTCAATGGAGAGTGGCCAGACTAGATAATTTAATGTGACAACATAAAGCAAGATAAATGACAGTCTGATTTGAAGAGGAATATCTGAATTCCTGACTGTGGACAACAGGAGGAGCTGGGGATGGATGAGGGTAATTAGCTTCTGAGCAATGCGATAAAGCTGCTGATAATACTGAATGAACCTTATATGTAGACCTTATGCACCAGAGAAACGAGGGCGCCGCCATCTTTAGAATATTGTCTTTGAACTTCCATTTTTTTGTGGTCGCTCTGTATATTTCTATGGCTGTCGAGGAGTAATTAGCTGGTGAAGTGGATTTACTTATTGTAGAGTTAACGAAAGTTATCATGAGCATTGTAGTGTTTATCATAAGCATTGTAAAGCAGATGTCTTTACAAATGTCGACCGGGAAATGTTTTAATTGAGCCGTTCATTCATAACTACGCAAGATCGCTGTGAAAATTTCAGACCGGAAGTCAAAAGACCACGAGCGCAGCGCTGAAAAGGGGCGGAGCTACATAACTGACGTGACTTGCCAGAACTAATGCTGAGCTTGATCATAACAACAAGCATACATTTTTATGATATCTCTTCTGTTTCTTTTAGGTGCTTCATCCTGTGTGTCACGTACGCAATCTCTTGTTATGGACAGCAGTTTACCTACCCAGCTCTTCACCCACAACCCCTTCAGATGACTCCTGTGCCCCATACCCTGCACCTGGTGCCAACCCTGAGGACCAGCCCCTGGGCAGGTAATTGGTTCATGTTAACTGATTGCAAAATGCTTTACACTCTGAAATACTACACATTACAGAAATAAAATGGGATGTAAATCACATCAGGTCAAATTTATTTATACAGCTAATCATGATGTTAATGTTTATAATATCTTAAAGCCTTATAGTTGCATTTAGCAGATTAGAGCTGTGTGATAATATAAATATACATTTTGCGATGATATAAGCAATCAAGCAGTTGAGATTTGCTATTTAGTATATATTACCTTATGTGAGTGTACGGTATTATACAGATAAAGTCGGATATCATATATATCCAAACTTAATATATAGAGAGCCGTGCAATAATACAGTTTACGTTTTTACAACGATATAAACAATCATGCAGCTGAGATTTGCTATATAGTACATATTGGTTTACATGAATATACTGTATGTATGCAGGTAAAGTAGGATGTACTATATATACAACTTTGAATATATTGCTGGGCTATAATAGTTTACATTTTTCAGCGATATAACAATCGAGCAGTTTTCTGCTATATAGTACATATAGAATAGTATGGTTGGATATACTTATTTTAGTACATGTACATGGTGTTTCACATTGACTTGATGAGCTTGTTTTCGTTTGGTATTGTTCCCACAGGCGTCCTAAAACCCGCTCGTTTGAAAACTTGCCTAGCGCATGTGAAGTTGGAAACCCTCTGACCTCCAATCGACGTTCCAGCGACCCCAGTTTGAATGAGAAATGGCAGGACCATCGCAGATCTCTGGAGCTCAACATTGGGGCAGGGGCTGAAGGTGCTGCATCTCCGGATCCAGACGAGAGGGTCAACGGACAGGCCGTGGTGGGGATTATTGGAACATTGCCCAGTGGGGGAACAGAGAATGGGGAGGGGCCTGAGGATGTCAGATTGCCAATGATGGAGGGCGTTGATGAGGCAGAGCTGACAGTGGGTGTGGCTATGGGCCAAATGGAGAACATTCTCCAGGAAGCTACAAAAGACGAGTCTGCATCAGATAGCCGCAGAGATGCAAAGACAGACCACACTAAGAGTGATGATTTCATCAAGAGTGATGATATTGCACATTCAGAAGAGGGTAACAGTGGTGTTGATGATGCTCAGGAGAGCAAAGCTAAAAGCCTTGGAGATGGAAATGTCAATGGACATTGTTCAGAAGATGGTAATTCTGAAGCGTCTTCTGCTCTTAGCCAGGATGCCTCGGGAAGCCAAGACTCGGAGAAAGTAGCCCTCGATAAATGCATGATACAAGAACACAACCCTTCTTGTAGCACGACTAATTTCCCTCCCAATGGACTCAGGACTCTGAGTAACGGCCATGGAGTCGAGATACCACCAGGACGAGAAGTCCTTGAGCAACGTCTTTCTCTTTTGGAGAGCTCCACAGAGACGCTCACAGAGGACTTGGGCGTTGTGCAGGAGAGTCTGGCACCCTTAATAATTCCGCCTCCTCTCAAAGCCCTCGCTGAATCGTCGTGCCTCAAACAGGGTCTCCACACAGCAGCCAACCCGCAAGGCGCTCCCAGGACTTTAAACAACACCCCTAAACGGCCGTCTCTCAGTGCCTTTCCGCCCTCCACTGACCTCCTCCACTCTGTGTGTAACGGAGACTCCCCCGACCCTGAGCCCCCCACGCCACGCACAAACGGGGAAAGGGCCACGCTTAGCCGACAGGTGTCACTCGCTAGCTGTGGCTCGCTGACACTCCACGCACGGGGCGCCTGCTCCCACCATCGCTGCCTGCACTTAGGGTTTCTGGGCCGGCCGAGCTTCAGCCCTCCAGAGCCCCCTTCAGCCCGAAACCATCTCGACGATGACGGATTGACCCTGCACACAGACGCCGTGCAGCAAAGGCTGCGGCAGATCGAAGCGGGTCACCAGCTGGAGGTGGACGCTCTGAAGAGGCAGGTACAGGAGCTCTGGAGCCGCCTGGAGAGCCATCAGGCTTCTGGGATGCTGCGACTCAACGGAGACATGGGAGATGAAGTGGTGAGCAGTGCACACCCGTGTTTAATTCCTCTCACATGGTTTGGGTTTGTGTTTTTCAGCCATGTTTGAAGGTTTATCTTAAGAGACGTTTTTTCCCCCATCTCTCTTGTCAGACCTCAATCACAGACTCCGACTTCAACCTGGAGCACAACTGTCTGTCCCGCTGCAGCACTGAACTCTTTTCTGAAGCCAGCTGGGAGCAGGTGGACAAGCAGGACACTGAGGTACAGAATTAAACTAGGTTGACTGTGTTTATTTTAAAGGTAGGGTAGGCAATTTCAGAGAGGCTAGCAATAGCAAGCTAGCTTTGAAAGCATAAGATCCCGCCCTCCCTTCAGTACGCTCTACAAAGCTACGCCTCCTCCAAAACACATGAATGAGCACAGCCTGCAAAATGTTACACGTTAAATTACCTCATGTCTCAAAGCACATAACATTAGGGATGGGCATTCGATTAAATTTTCTTAGTCGATCGTCGGGAGAATTAACGATCGACTATCGATTAATCATTAATATTTTTTTATATATTAAAATTAATTATTTAACTTTTTATAAATTAAAAATGCAATGAAAATACAAAAATAGAGCGTGTTTTTCCTCGATGAGATTATTACAAGATGATCAACTTAGCAGTTAAACTGGACATTCGCTAAACTTGAAGATATATGCGTTGCGGTGCTCTAGTCTAAAGGAACCTGCAGCTGCGAGTTGGCGTTCTCAAACAGAGACCCGATCGTTTGTTCCAAAATAATAATAAAAAAATCATGTTATACAATAACTTAACTAAAAACATAATATTACTCAAAATGTAACTCAAACCTATCCAAGGCACGGAGTCGAGAAAGAGTGTGAGAGAGATTAGCCTACAACAAATAGGCTACTTAAAGCCTCATAAAAAATAACTAGTAACTCACATACAACTTCTGCACCAGTCTACTGATTTTTGTTCAGAAAGATAAGCATGTTGATGACATGATCTGGGGTCAGACGCGACCGCAACCTGGTGACCGTCAAGCCTTGTTATACTTTCGCCTGGCTCTGCAGCGCGTGTCTCCGCAAACAGACGAGGCGTTTATACTCGATGCGCTCGCCTGTGAAACACCTAATACCGCAATACGCAATGAAGTAATTTTTGCCGCGCGCACATTCGCGCTCGTGCGGACGCGTCGAGTGTTATAAAACTCTTCAGTCCAGCCGCCGAAAACACCCGCTCTTGAGGGGACTGACGTTGCCGGGATGCACAGGTACCTCCGCGATAACTTGACCAGCCCGGGGAAGCTTATTCCGTTCACAGTGGTGCAATCCAGCGGTTCATTGCTTCAAGGCTCACACTACGCAACTCAACCATATTAGTTTAATCGATAACAAATTAACATGATCGACTAAATTCTTAACGATCAATAATCGATCGTCGATTAATCATGCCCATCCCTACATAACATATAACAATAATACACATAAACAACTTGCAAAGCTCTGACTTGCACCACCTGACTGCTGCAGTTTAATTTCGCCATTGATAGTATTGCCATAGAAACACACAAATCCGAGTCTGAACGTCACGGGCTGCCATCTCGTAATTAGTTACGACATGGCGTGAACTCAACATAAGCTCGTTGCATAGCCGCGCTGATGACCTGTGAGGTGCGCGGAAGTATGCAAATACATAGGTTGACAGGCAGGTAGGACATCGTATCATTGCATTAGAACCGAATGCAAAGATTGGACTAACATTTTTTGGTCCTGAGACTTCCACAGAAAATATATGTTCATGTTTTGATATTTAGACAACTTCCATTATTGATTGC
The DNA here is from genome assembly GCA_031834385.1 of Semotilus atromaculatus. NCBI lineage: Eukaryota > Metazoa > Chordata > Actinopteri > Cypriniformes > Leuciscidae > Semotilus > Semotilus atromaculatus. The sequence continues at coordinate 35,193,086 of JAULUF010000042.1, forward strand.
TATCAGGATGTGAAGAGAGTTTCAACCAGTATAACAAAAAGTGTCTATGAAAAACATTGCCTACCCTACCTTTAATCTTTGTTTTGTTTATATGACTGTTATTGTACTAGAAAGACTTTGGATTTGTGTCACCGGTGTATGGAGAAAGAATATAAGGTCGGTACGTTTTTTTCAATGTTTTTGAAAGTAGTCTCTTCTGCTCACCAAGGCTTCATTAATTTTATTGAAAATACAGTAAAAATAGTAATTTTGTGAAATATTATTAGTTTAAAATAACTGCATATATTTCAATGTTTCAAAATGTAATTTATTCCTGTGACCAAAGCTGAATTTTCAGCATCAGCGTCTTCAGTGTCACATGATCCTTCAATCAAGATGCTGAATTGCTGCTTAAGAAATATTGATTATTATCAATATCATTTTCAGGGTTATCTGATTAATAAAAAGTTTTTTATTAAAAAAAATCTCTTATAACATTATACTGTCTTTACTGTCACTTTTGATCAATTTAATGCTTCCTTGCTGAATGAAAAAAAGCTTACTGACTCCAAACCTTTGAACAGTAGTGTATATAAATAATTATTTGAGAGTTTAGAATGTATGATAATAATATTTCTGCTGCTTTAAGATAATTATGACATTAAATTTGTCCCAATTTACTTGAAAAAACTGATTCCTCATTGCATGTTAGTCTAAAGAAATTTAGATTTTCATCAAAATATTTTGAAAATACATCACATTACTTTGTTTAATGCATTGTGAATGCCATTTTATGTCATTTTTAGGTCTTTATTAGGCAGTCTGTCCCTTTATTTAGAGCTCAGTATTTGTTGCAGGTGACCCGGTGGTACCCGGACCATCTGGCTGCTCAGTGCTACGGCTGTGAGAGAGGATTCTGGCTGGCCACTAGAAAGCACCACTGCAGGTTCGACAACACCACAAACCCCTCACATGAAGAACACATCTCTACAGCCTTCTTTCTGTTACTATTTCTTTCTGGTTTTTGTACCTTGTACATGTACCGTTTTTAGGGTCAGATGCATTAGTGTTGACTCACTGTCTTCTTGACGTCTCTGGAAAACCTTGTTTTTTCCTCTCTAACATTCCTCTGGTCGTCCAGTAAACAGAAATGTTTCATGACTCCTAACTCATTACAGCAGCACTTGTAAACACAGCAGATTAAACAAGCTGCCCAACTGTGAGGACTAGTACAAACTGCCCGATGAGTAAACGGCAATATGGTTTCCTATTGAAGTTGTGCAAATATCAAGCATAGTTTCAGTGTTTAGCAGCGGAAAGCTCCTACTGAAAGCTTGCTGTATACATAGGCTGCATTCTGACTGAAATAGAAGCTCATAACTAGTAGTGACTGATTTGTAATGCTATATCTAGCTTCTATATCTAGGCAGCAACGTCCTGCAACATGCATACCATTAGTAAATGCATGATAGATTGCTGAAGAGTAAAGAGCAAAAGAGCATAAACTTAATAAACAAATACTTCAATTTATAGTAGTAGAGTTCCAACTAATTAAATATTTGAGTGCATTATGCATTAGTTATTTTCAGCAATGCATGAAATATTATTTGCATGAAATTACTTTCAGCTCCATCTGCCATTTTGAAAGATTTTTTTTTTGCCACAATGCATTCTGGGATTCTGTTAAAGTAGCCTTAGATTTGGCCTAAAAACAAAGGTACAGCATTAATTGTGTCAGGCCAGTGATTCCTATTCCAAATGCTTTCTAGTTAGAAATCTCACTAGGTTTTACACTGCTAGGATTTGAAGTTGATTTTTCCTCCTGTACCACAGAGGCAAGGAGCGTATGGAAGAGGTTTGGTGAGAATTGTCCTCTCTCTGTCATTCTCAGGCTCTTGTACGTCCTGTTAACCCTGCATCGCTTCAGAGTGACCTAACCTCTCCTCCTCCATCTCTTCAGAGGGCTAAAGTGGGCTGTCTCTGTTATTGTTTAGGGAATGTGTACTGGGAGAAACTGTACTGTAGTAATTTCACAGGATCCAGAGAGCCAGAGACACAACAGAGGGATTTTGCCTTTTCATTTTGCGCATGTCTTCTATTCATACACTAATGTTCAAAAGAGTGTAGTCAGTAAGATTTTTTATAATTTTTTTATTTATAAATACGTTAAAGAAATGCATAAAATTAATTAGTAAAGACATTTGTAATAATAATTTTAAAAAACTTTTGTAAACCTTATATTAATCACTATTAAGACTCCCGAGCTGCAGGATTGTAGTTCTTTAGCAGCAAATCATCATATTTGAATGATTTCTGAAGGATCATTTGACTAAAGGCTGGAGTAATGATCACAGGAATAAATTACATTTTAAAATATATCACACAGGAAACAGTTCTTTTTAAATTGTAATATTGAACAAAATTACTGTTTTTGCTTTATCTGTTTTTGCTTTAGATCAAATAAATGCAGCCTTGGTGAGCAGAAGACACTTCTTTCCAGACCAGTAGTGTAAATAAATCTAATCTTTTAAATAAAATGCTGTAAAAATGTCAAATATGGACACTTGAAATCCCTTTCTAATGTTAGTTGAGGTTTTCCTGCACCAAATCCAGCCATAATTCAGTTTTTCTATAACCATTTTCCACCCTCACTGTTTTTTAGACCTCTAAGACTATAACATATTTCCATATTTGAAAAATGATTTTAGTTTCTTTGCATGTAAAATGAGTTAACACTGCAACTGCACAGGCTTTGGCATGTAAATGAGGTCGTCATATGTTAATGTACTTCTGTTTCTGGTGCCAGTACCATGATTTGTGAATATACCTGCAGTGTTTCTATTGACTACATCAAACTTTACTTCATAAGAGCCAGAAAGTCCTGCTTTCAGTGATATGGCTCAGGGAAACTGGAAGTCATGGAGATTCATGGATGGAAATTGGAAATTGGATTGATTTTATGTAAAGCCTCTCCTTTTATGTTCTCTCTGCCCATGCAGTTGTGCATGTGTGTTTGAGTATGATGGTGTACATGAAGGGCTGCATGATTCTGTATAACACACAGTGTGTGGCGCTGATGATGCACCTCTTCTCACTCCTTTGTGATTACAGTAATTTGATGTTCTCTTGCAGTAAGTCTGCATGTGTCTGGGCTTCATTTCATCCAGACGTGAAGAAACCCCTCCCACCCTTAACACTTTAACACTGTTGTTTCCTGTTTAGGACATGATGGAGAACTTTTTAATATATATATATATATATATTGTACAATGTTACTAGTAAAAATGTGTTTAAATCGTTATGTATTTATTTGAGAAGCTTTCTTAGTGATCTCAGATTTTAAATCTGAATAATATCAATAAGAATAAAGATTTTTATTATATTTCAAAATGTAATGCATTCATATCCTCATTGTTATTTTAAATTACAGTGCTTTTTCTGTAGTATTTATAATGTTTTTAAATGTAGTGCATTCAGTTCTAATGCATTAAAATCCTCTCTTAAAGAAAAAAAAGTCTTATATATTTTAGGTAGTACTAGCTTAAGTCATTTATAAAGGTACTAATTCTATTCTATTTTTTCTCGACCTCTACCGCCCCCTGCAGGAATTGTGGGAATGTGTTCTGTGCCAGCTGTTGCGATCAGAAGATCCCGGTGCCAAGCCAGCAGTTGTTCGAGCCCAGTCGTGTGTGTAGGTCGTGTTTCAGCAACCTGCAGGTTCCCGTATCAGCTCTGGAGATGGAGCTGGACAAACCCATCACGGCCAGCTCCAACTGATCCTAGACCCGCATCCGACCGCCTGCACACGGACAACTGCTGAGGACCCACAGGACGACAGGTAGATGCTCCAGAGACTGTGTGTGGGGGTGAAGCCGCTTCTTTCCCTCCCGCAAGGGAATCATGTGTATATATGGAACGATGTGGGACGCACAGAGAGTCGTCCGGGGAGGAGAGGAGGCTTAGCACTTTCAGTTGGCGTTTGCAGAGAACTTTTTGCGGAGGCAGGTTACGTTTGAGAGCTTGTCTTCATTTGCGATGAAACTTATCCTGTACCTGCTGCATAGAGGGAAGGTTTTCACCAACCAGCGGACGGCGTGCGAGAATAGGGTTTCCTCCCTCGTCATCTCACAAAGATCAGATTATCAGTGGTGTTTCTGGGAACGCCACGGGGTGAAAGGTGCTTCTGGGACGAGTCCGCAAGATCCTAGCTTTGTTTTTGAGGTTTCATCTCTGTCTTTCAACAATCTGCTTTGCGGAAACTTGCTTTTTTCCTTTTTTTGAGGTTGCACAAGTGATTCTGGGTGCCACACAGCATTCAAACTTTCTAGGGTTTGAATGCACCAAATTTCCAGATTCTCGGTTAGTTACTCCAAAGTACTTTCTCAAATAGAAATCATTCACCACCTCTCTAATGTTGACTGTATAGTGACAGGAAGTGATGTCAGCACGGGCCACTAGAGGGCGCTCTTGTCTTTCTGATCTGCTGTGTGGACGCCGGCTGGTTTAGACACGGTCTGCTTCTGAAACCTTAGTTCTCACTAATGCTTTTTTTTGTAACATACATGCGAGACAAATGAGATAATATATTAGAATGATATAAGAATGAGACGTATAGCATTTAAGATGAGAAATTGTATAGAATTCTTGAATAGTGGCTCACTAAATTAGTCACCAAATATAAGTTGTGTTGTTTTCCCCAGTTGTAGCCATTTGGGGGGGGTTTCTTTTTAATGTATTTCTTATTTTTGTCCTTCTAGTGATGCTGAACAGTTGTATGTGGAGAGAGATGTATGTGATATGCTGCATTAAGGCCCCAGATGTTGTATTTTTTTTCTTTTCTTTGCGCTCTCAACTCTTATTTATTATCAAGTTTTTGTTTGAATTGTATGTCCAATCCTGACAATTGATACACCACAGGATAATCAGTGTTGATGGGTGTGAGCTGCCTTTGCACTGAAGATGAAGCCCCTTCCACACACACATTTGAGAAATGACGCACAAAACACAATCAAAATCTCTTTAGCTTGCCTTCCCAGTTTATCCACTTTTTTTTAGGTTAATTCTGATAATTCCCTCAATCAGCCCGAGTTCACCTGATAATACATTTACTCACCCTCAGAATTCGGAGAATCTTCATGCAACTCTTTTCCATATAATGACAGTTCATAGCGACTGCAAGTTTTATTGTATTGCTTTTGTCTTTTTTTGGAGCCTGATGGATGTGATCACTATTATATGGAAAAGAGTTCAATGAAAAAGTAAAACTACAACAGCAAGCAAGTGAGTAAATAATGACAATTTGAATTGTTTGCGGTGAACTATAACCTTGACATTGGGCTCGCCAGCTGATGCTATAATGACGTGAGACCCGAGTTTAGGGCCGTGATGATGGGCGTTAATTCCTAAAGCTGATGTCATCTTGGTAGAAGTCGGCGCAAGAGCGCTTTCAGTGTCACCTGTGCGACAGCTTTTGCATTAACGCCAATCCATGAATGTGAATATTTTTTTTTTCCCAGAAAGAGTAAATTCCATGGGTTTATATTTTGCACATTGGTAATCATCAGAAATACACTGTTGCAGATTTCTGTAAGAATTAAACAAAGTGGAATTCCAACTGAACCGACTCCTGGACTCAATTCACTGATAGCACAAACAAAGATTCCCAAACTTTTTTTCTCAGCCAAACCCCTTTTACCTAAAATGTTTACTTGAAGTCCCCCTGAGATTTTAAGTTAATATTTCAATAATGCAACAACACATTCAGTCTCTGATGTTGGTTATTGGTCACATAGGCAGGTAAACCATTAAAATATTGAATCTTTTATAATATTATATTATATCATTTTTATTGTGTTATAATTATATTATTAATTTCACATTTGCTTTTCATGAACTTCCTCGCAAACACCCAGTTTTTGAAATCCTGATTCAGTCAATAACATCAATGTGTAAGGCTGTACACTTCTGATAATCTAACTCCACAATAATAAATCTTTCTCTGTTAAAAGTTTTTGATATAAAATCTTCTTGCTTAAAAGTATTCCTTAGAGGCTGACAGAAAAACTTAAAGGCTTTAAAACATTAACTTTCAGTGACGATGTATAAAAATAATAAACCAGAGCCTCGTTTACATTGACGTTTAACAGTGTATAGTACATAATGCATTTAAACCAAATGTATTTCATGTTTATTCACACAAACCACTTACCATATCTTGGTTGTTTAATCAGAGACAAAAAAAAGCGAATTATACATTATAAAAATAAACAAGCTTTTGTATCTGACCCATTAAAGGTTGTATCAGTGATTTCAGGCCCAAAATTAAATGTCAAATCTTTCCTAACGATCCACTAGCTGCCCACCCCATAAGCATGCCGTCAAAAAACCGCGTCTCTGTATGCAGCCTAGGCTCTGAAATCTGCTCACAAAAACAAATGTGTACACCACCACTCAAAACCAAAATAAACAAGTGTTTCAACCAATCACCGACAGGGGCGAGTGTTGCTCTGTCCAGTCGTGCACGAGCTCAAAACCTCACAACACCCGCCCCTGTCGGTGATTGGTTGAAACACTGTTTATTTTGGGTTTGAGTGGTGGTGTACCCATTTGTTTTTGTGTGCAGATTTCAGAGCCTAGGCTGCATACAGAGATATACAAATACAGCATACAAATATATGTTCTTGGACGTAACACACGTTTTTTTGACGGCATGCTTATGGGGCGGGCAGCTAGCGGATCGTTAGGAAAGATTAGACATTTATTTTTGGGCCTGAAATCACTGATATAACCTTTAAACTAATACTAACCGACTGCAGTACCATACGTCAGCAGTGTGAGGACGATGTCACGTGATGTAGTTCCGACAGACCCAAAAAATGACTCAACGCTAAGAAAACGGTGTATGGCTCATACTTTAATAGTGTTTAATATAGTGTAATTTCTTTATACAAAAAGAAAGTTCAAGGTAAGCAGCCTTTGTAGGTTGAAAAACATCGATTATCAATATTAAGGTAGTACATAACGGGACGCCCCAAGTCAGATTTATCATGCGTTTGATAGGATCACTCAGGCGTTTAGTTACAATGAACGTTACCCATGAACGCGAAAAGCCGCTAATCGAGCTTCATATCCCGCCACGAGGAACGACAGGTCTTTACAAACCCTACCGGACATCGCACAGCTCAACAGGACGTCCGTTAACGCGAAAGCAGCAGAAATTTTCCAGAAGAGCCCGTGGATTTGCTGCTGTGTGTCGACGAAAGCTTCGTTAGCTTATTTTCCAACAAAATACGATAAGTTCACTTGAACATCACAAGGACACTTGTAACGAGAACATGACGTGTCGTCTCAAAAAGATTTACAAGCTCAAACTCTATTAGCATAAAAATATACAATGTGCAGTAGGTTCGATAATGTCAAATACCGTATCCTAAAAAACTGGACAAACTGTAATTAAGAGCAGCCAAATTGACTGTTTACCACATTAGCATACAACATAAAGGGAAATAAAACCTTTTCTGTACTTTTCTGTAGGAAACCCATTTCAACTGTCTATACAAACAGTTTAATAGCATAAAAAATAGACTTCATTGCTTCATCAGTCAAGTTCCGTTTTGCTATAAAAATTTCAATCACCATATTTTACAATGTGCTAATCATGTGGTTTAATGAATATTCCGGGTTCAATATAAATCTACAGCATTTGTGGTTTGCTGATTACCACAGATCATAATTTTATCTAAACCAAAAATGGTGGTTACAGTGAGATACAATGAAAGTACATTTTTAATGCGAGCTAAAATTGCTCTAACTCGTCAGTGCAGTTATATATCCAAGAAAATAACATTGGTTATGATTATTATGTAAAGCCAGTAAATGTAGGATGCCAGAATGAACCTGTTTACATGAAGAAAAAATAACAGTGTCCCAGCCAATAAACGGCGGAAGTTTTATGTTTTCTGAAAGTCATGTTTATGCAAAAGAGGCATTACCTAATTAAATATGAACTAATGTGGATACATTTACAGACCAGAAATATGAACATTGGAAAAAGCCAGATTCTTGATTCACTCTGTTGATAAATTAAAGTGGGAAGTTTTCAATAAATCAGAAACTACTGTTAACAATATTTTCACCGTTTTCTGTAATAAAATTATGTATGTCATCAGGCAAATACTATATGAACATTTACCAGTAAATAAATATGAATAAAACGTGAAAGTGCTGCAGAAATGGAGATTTCTGGGTTAAAAACACCACTTTTAGAGATATGGATTGTAATTGAAATCTACAGATGCTAATAGATAAAGTCTAATAAACAGTTAAATGTGTATTTTGGATGTTTACTTTCCACAAGTCTGATAGAAAGAAGCAAGTTATGGAAGCAAAATAGCCCAAAATCTCAAAGAAATCAATGGTCCTGTAGTGTCGTGCCTTAAATTAATCAAGTCCTTTTTGCTTCCATGTATAACTGTAACCACAATTTTTTTTACTCCAAAAATGGCTATTATGCCACGAAATGCTATTGATAGAGTTATTCTACTGAACCTGAAATATTCCTTCAAGGTCTTTGCCCAAAAAACTGCAGTTCACAATGGACCTTCATGAATGGTTACAGCATGGACAGATTTTACAACATCAGCAGCACAATGTCCCAGACTCGAGTGAAACAACATGGCTCGGTTCACGGTTACAGGCATGAGATGATACAGTTCAGAGTTTTACGGAGCGCCTGTTAAATCCACGCTGGAAGTGGACGATGGCTCTTACGTCATCCCTCCGGGACGTTCTCAGACTGAAGACTGGTCCCAAACCTACACCACCACCGGGATAAAGAGGTCACTTCAACACTTCCCTGTCTGACGCAGAAACATCATTACTGCTGCAAAGGATGCTGATTTTCCCAGAGACTGGGCATTAACTGTGCACCCTGTTTGAGGCCATAACTAGAAGGAATTTAACTAAGCAGCGGATGTTCATGTATTTGTGCATGCATGAACATCGTCAAACCTGAGGTTTGTATCCCTAGAAGGATACACAGTTTACGTGGCAGTGTCTCGTGCGTACCTTGTTGACGGGCGTCAGCTGGGTGCGTACAGAGCTAGTGTGAAGCCGCGAGCGCTCTCGGTCTCTCTCGCTGCCACTGCTCTCGAAGCGCCCGGGCGAGCGCTCTCTTCGGCTGTCTAGCACAGCTCGCCCGGGGGATTTCTCGCGCTCCAGTGGCCGGGCCGGAGATTTGTCCCGCCGGAACTCGGTACGGCCCTCGCGGTAGCGGTGAGGAGTGCTGGGCTCGCGGTGAAGCGGCCCCTCCTGGGCCCCGGGACCCGAGGCCAGGCGCTTGGAGATGTGCTCGTTGTACGTGGGCGGCCCACGCTTGTTCGGGCTGCTGTGGAGGTCAGATTAATGGCTGATTTGGGTAAATGCATGATGCACGGAAACGCATGTGCATGTGAAATATTCAAGCGTTAAAGGGTTTAGTTCACCCAAAAATGAAAATTAGCCCATGATTTACTCACCCTGAAACCATCCTAGGTGTATATGACATTCGTCTTTCAGAGTTGTGTTAAAAAATGTCCTGGCTCTTCCAAGCTTTATAATGGGAGTGAATAGATTTTTGTTTTCAAAGTGCATCCATCCATAATAAAAGTGCTCCACACGGCCCTGCGGGGGTTAATAAAGACCTTCTGAAGTGAAGCGATGGGTTCGTGTAAGAAAAATATTCATATTTAAAATAACTGGCTTCCAGCAAATGGTCTACGCAAGTTGACTTGCGCCACAAGAGTAACACTGGGCGACGTATGACGTAGATGTAGGAGTAGCGTAAGCTTTGACGCCTCTCGCGCTTCAAACAAACAGGGCTGGCCAACCACGTTCGTCATTACGTTGTGCGTCAAGTTCTAGTGTTACTGTTGTGGCGTAAATCAGTGTGCACGGCCGTCTGCCGGAAGCTAGTTATTCTAGTCGATAAAGTTTTAAATATGAATATTTTTCTTACATGAACGCATCGCTTCACTTCAGAAGGTCTTTATTAACCCCCGCAGGGCCGTGTGGAGCACTTTAATCACGGATGGATGCACTTTGAAGGACTTCCAAAAACAACCCATTCACTCCCATTATAAAGCTTGGGAGAGCCAGGACAGTTTTTAATACAACTCTGAAAGAAGAATGTTATATACACCTAGGATGGCTTCAGGGTGAGTAAATCATGGGCTAATTTTCATTTTTGGGTGAACTATCTCTTTAAGCAACTCAACGCGTGGTGTGATTTTTCCACAGGTTTGGGATGTTCTCAGCGAGAATCCCTTGAACCGTGGGAAGATCACTGAAATGCACAAGCTCAAATATTTGATTGCTTTTAAACAATGAAAGGAGCAGCAATTTGATACCAGATGTAAATTTTTGCTGGGATTAGGAATGGAAAGTGACTTTTGGCAGAACATGAAAGAAAGTTGTTGCAACTGTTTCAGATTGAATGTTTTTTTTTGACAGAATTACATCACTTGCTATTGGCTGAATCCTTTCATTGCCTGTTTGCTTTTACGGCAGGAAAGAGTTCACCTGTCCAGTACCTGTGCTGTTATTGTTACCTACAAATTTAAAAAAATGTATATTGTTAAATGAAATAAGACTGAAGTAAAATGAAATATAAATATTAGATGAAAAACTTAGAAATTTTGCCATGGCAAGTAATTGAAATAAAATAAGTCCACGTTGAAGTATTACAGTTACTAGAAGTAAAAAAAAGAATAAATGAAAGACAAAAATTATTAAGCTTAAATGAAAAATAAAATATAAAAATAAAAAATCATTCAAAATACTATAATATCACATAAAAAATATGAACATAACACGGGACAGATAACACTGTGGCAATCATGTCAGATTATAGATCTAGCAAACATGTCATCCTTTTTCTTGTCATTTTGTCAGAAGTACATAAATACACAAAGAGTATGTTCAGGTTACAACATTATTGTTCATTGTATTTTAATATTTCCGGTTCTCTGTTTTCTGCTCAGAATGAACCAAAATGGAAAAACACTGAATCTCATTCACTAATAATTGCGTACATTATTCGTATTTATACATACATTTTAACTTCTCAGGAAAACTTTCCACTTGATTCACAACACATGTATACACTCATCAATCTTTTAACCTCGTTCGAATATTGATGAATTTGGACTTTTCTAAATGAGTGACCGTGTGCCCAAGGTAATTAATTCACATAAAACACACCTAAACCATCTCCATATATGAAATCATATTTCAAAGCGGGACTATAAGTTTAATATATGGTGGTAAATAACCCGCACCTCCTGCTGGAGCCGGTCCTCTGCAGTTCCCCAGACTCTCGCACCAGGCTGCCCTTACAGCAGATGACCCGCAGCTTGTTCTGGTAGGACGAGGCCAGATAGACGGCCCCGGACGAGATGGCCGGCCCCAGGTAACGGGGGTTAGGAATGTCCAGGTGAGCGAAACTGGGAGGCCTGTTCGAAAGGAGATTTACTGTCACTCTCAAGTCCTCCTGTTATTTTGTGGTTTCTTACACGCATGCAGTGTTTTCTGTCATCCTACCCGAGAGCTGCATGTCCCTGAATCTCAATAACGTCCAGCGAGTTGAAGTTGGTCACAAACAGATACGGCTCTCTGAAAGCTGGAAACAGACAGATGATTCGGAAGATAAGAGATGCACGGTCGACTGGACAGAAATCGTTTTTTTTTTTGGCCAATCTCTATTCCAGACTTTCCCACAAACTGCATTGCAATCATTTCCAATAATGTATTTTGTGTGGAAATATTACAAAGTCTGTAAACAGGACGTTAACACAGGCCAGAGACGCTGAAGACGGAGAACACAGACGCCAGCAAAGCAAACACTGTAATCTGTGCCTGAAATATTGGAATGAAATATATAAATATTGAAGTGGGGGTTTATATGAATTGAAAATCTGCATTTGGTTTCAGTCCGTCTGCTGTTTTGTGCAGGTGTCACAAAGCTAAAGTCAGGCCATTCTGGTTTAGCTTTAAATCTTGAAATTATACAATCCAATTATAAAAACAACTGCTCAAGTTTGGGTCATTATTAAATGCAGTGGTTGCTTTTTAATTCAAATGGCTACTGATATATATATATATTAGGCTTGGTCTGTTATAGAGCAAATAAACAACAAGTAAATTTCCTTAAAAGAAGAAAAAAGAAAAAAAAATCCAGTATTGGAATTGGCTTGTAAAATAAAATCATGATCAGTGCATACTGAAGATGATCATTATTACATTTTGCACATTTGGGTTTGTCAAAAAAAGAAGACTGGCTAACCGAATGTCAGGGGAAGTCGACTCCACTTGAGATCATCAGGGCGACTTCTTCGACCATAAGCGTCCACGAACACACCGATCTCTGTTATCAGAAATTGAATAGAAAACGGTGTAAAAAAAATTTTAATTGTATTTTTCATCTAGGAACTGGGACTGCTGTAGTTATTGTATACTGCCCACCATTTCTAAAATATAGATGGAGTATGGAGTTTGCAGCAATAAAAATGTTTCATAATGTATGCATTGTCATCACATTTAATGTTTAATTCTGCAGCTGGCAGCATCCAATTATAAATACAATTGGAGAAAAATTCTAAATACCATATTTATTTCAGTTATAACTAAGGTTTTATGACTAATATAAATAGTTATTTTGTATTTTTAATCAGAGTTTGCTTTGTCTTAACTTTTGGCTAATCAAAGAAATAGTTTGATTTAATTTCATTCACCACATTGACAATGGAAAGTAAAGTCAAACATTGCACTGATAGAAACTTGACTATTCAATAAAACAAAGCAATAGTATACAAGACACTTGTCTTATATATAGACCATTGGTATATACCATTATGTATGCAAAGTAATCAACATGTGCTTTTTTTTTAAAGCCATAGTTCATACATAAATTACAGTAGCCTAGTAAGTAAAGTAACCTTTATATTTGTTCATTATTTTATTTTATTTTTATTTCATAAGAAACAGATGTTAAACAATAATAATCTATTTAAGAAAATGTTTATTTGTCTTATACAAAGTTATATGTATATTTGTGTAGAGGTTGTTTTGTGCCCCTGCCCCTGAAAAAAAAAAAAAAGTGAAGTGAGTAGAGTTAGGCGGCTGTTCATGCTGTTATGACGATGCTTCTGATTAAAGAAGAAACGTGACTTATAACCATTGTAACCCGTGTTTCATTTACGTTATACCCCACAATGAACATTGAGATGCCATCAAGAAATAAGGGTTACACGTGTTTGAAACAACATGACGGTGAGTACATTTTTGTCTCAACTATTGCTTTAATATTGTCATGCAATAGGAGATGGCTGTAGTTCAGAAGTGTGATGGTGTCTGACCGTGGAAGCAGAGCAGATATTCCTCCTTCTGTGGAGTGCTGGACACCTGGACGATGGAGATGGGGAAACTGTGGGAGGATCCAGTGAACACAGCCGACGCCAGCGACACGTCATTCTTGTCCAGGAACTCTGCCAAACACAGCCCATCATGCAAAACGCTGTTTACATAACGCACAATTAAAAATTATAAGTGCCTGGTCATGTTCTCACAAATGGCCCGCCAGCCGGTCCAACCAGATATCTGCACTGGAACATGCAAATGTGGAGAAAATGACTAGCTGAATGCTTTTAAATGACAGATCCATCACATCTACATCCCCGATGATAAAGGAGAATGAGGACTGACCCACTGGACGTCACTGTAATACCTACCATCCAGAACGCACTGCTTCATCTCAATCTCGTAGAATTTATTGGTCCCAATGATGATGCTGTAGCTGGTGAAGTGGATACAGCTGCACGGCTCGAGCGTTTCGATCTCCTGAGAGATAAAGAGACGGATCATTAGAGGTGTGTCCGTGTGAAGGAGTTGGAAAGCACAGCACATCAAACATCGCAGCTGTTTGCGATGGAATTACGTTGCTAAATTTGATGTGACAGACGAGTTATTTTGCTAGAAGACTCAAATGTTACTTGCCTTCCGTATACAGAACTTGTTCAGATTGTCGTTGTATCGCAGAATCGTGACTTTATTGGGCATTGCGGCACAAATGCATGGACCATTTTCTATCTAAAGCAAGAATAGACACAAAATACTGTGTAAGGTACAAATTTGTTGGGTTACACATCACAAAGTGCATGATGCAACACTGCATTAAAAATAGAGTGGAAGTTGCAATGCAGTGAAACACAGCCTTACCCTGCCTGTGGCAAACAGATGACAGCCCTTGACGGTCTCAAAGATATATGGCACAATCTCTGGCAGTGTGGGGAGGTGAGACTGGGACAGAGACTGTTTCACCTTCTTAATCTCCACCAGACACAGCGCCCGCTCATCCCCTACAACACATCATCATCATCGACTTATTTCACATGCATCTGTTTGCTAAACAGTACTGCAATAATGCCATGCATTTTGATAAATACCTAATGATTCGCATATTAATGTACAAAGGTGTTTTCATAAAGGTATTTACAATGTATTCTAAGAATTCGCACAGAATCCAGAAACTTTCTTTTTACCTTGAATTCACAAGTCGCTTTGGATAAAAGCCAAACAATATGCATTACAAAAAGAATAAACCTTGCATTTTTTCTGCATTTGCCAGATGCTTTTATCTAAAGCGTATACATTTTTATTAGTTCATGCATTCCCTTGGAATCGAACCCATGACCTTGGTGTTGCACGCACCATGCTCTACTGTTTGAGCTTCAGGAATAAAATGGTATTATTAACCATGGTGTGCAGGACAAAAATGCATGATATTATCATGTCTAAAAAAAAAATGGACATGAAATTTTTTTACTTTTGTTAATGTTGCATGGTCTTAGTCAAAATCCTTTAGTTCTTGTTGATGAAAGCCGCAGTAATGGTTCATGATCTCTGCTCACCCACGATCATCAGCAGCTTGTCGTGGTCCTTGATGATGTGGATCTGAAACACGGATCCCAGTCCCGGGATGTGAGTGAGGGAGTTTTTAATCACGTTCAGGGCGTAGAGACCCTCCTCTGAGCCCACCAACACAATCTGATGACAAAAAAACAGGTAACCCGATGACTGTGTATCAGACTACAACAAACATAGACTGAAAATAAAGAAATAAACCTTGACAATTCAAACCGATTGAGAGTAAAATGAGGGGACTGACAGATACCTGGTCAGTCAATGGAAGGGTGCAGTTGATATCCAGACGGTCGTCTCCTTCTAGCTTGAGTAAAGAGTTACCCAACAATTTCTGCACAAAACCAAAAACATCATCATGAGCATGCAAGAGTGTTTAAAAAGTGCGTTTTATATTGTATGCACTTTGCAGACATTTGTATTCAAAGAGACTCGCAGTGCATTCGAGATATACTGTACACTTCAAATAATGGGTATATTTAAATTAATTAACCAATCATTAATACCATTGATCAGCCCTACCAAACGTGGATGTCTTTTTTCCACTAAGAAACGAACATTGTTATGTTGTTTTGATTGATACTGTGAAGCTGCTTTGATACAATCTGTATTGTAAAAAGCGCTATATAAATATACTTGACTTTACTTCAGACTGCGTTAAGCTCTACAGTTACAAAGAGACAGGCCTAGGTTTTCCCCCTATCTCATCACACAGACTCTTTAAATGTCAGAATGAGTGGTGTTTCTGGTTCCTCACTCACAGCATCTGCTTCAGCCTTCTCTCTCGCTCCACGACTGCTGGCCACGATGGCTTCCAGCACGGCCACCCAGCGCTGTTTCTCCGAGAATCCTGAAGTCATGAGGTACAGAGTCTGACCGGGCCAGCACGTCGACTGAGGAGACGACTCCAACTTCAGCACGTACGCCACATCTGAGCGCATACAAATATGCATGTTAGAGGACAGGAAAACACGGGTCTTCCTCCAGACATTGGCTACTTTCTGAATCCACATCCAAAAAAAATTCACAAATAATTACAAAGAAATGGAAAGTAATACATTAAATTAAACATGCAGTTTTTGAGTAAAAAGACTGAAATAGTATTTTCTTGTCAGATGTGCTCCACTAATCATTCCCAGAATTTTTTTGTGCAGCGGTTTCACTATTTGCGTGAAAAAGTGAAAATAGCATATTTTCTTAGTGACAGATGTATTTACACTAAGTTTAAGTATCTATAGATTCTAATTACACTAAGTGAAAATAGTGATAGATTCTATTTAAACTATAGCAGCAGGCCAATTTTCTTTAGCAAAAAGTGTAAATAGTAGTTTGATGCTATTTCTACTTATAAATAGTGGCAGATACTATGTGCACCTCAGTGTTGTACATGGTATGCATTAATAACAGAGTAAATGATTATATTTATTACAATTATTAAATGGATGCCACCTTATTGGGACAATAAAGCCCTCCCTACCCTAACCGATAAAACACTGGATAAAACACATGTTTATTTCCACTTTTCAAATATTTTCTTTATTTTTATTGAAAATAAATACTTTTACGATCTGATACATGATGGGAAAAGGGAACAAGTTCGGCAAAGGGAACTCGAACTTCGAACTCGGGTTGATTTGCGTCAAAACTTTCTACCACGCATCCTACACTAATCCTACTGACGACGATCCAGACGTTTTGTCTGGGCCAATCAGACGTCAGTGGGTGGAGTTAGTGTAAATAGCCTCTGCCAACAAGGCTGGATATTTGCACTTAGTGTAAATAGACAGTCCGATTTTTTTTACAGTGTAATTCCACAGAAAGTTTGTCACCTGTCTTGGCAGTGTTGGGCAGCTCAGAGGCACCGACAGAAGAATGAACGGTCACGTCTCCATCAGAGAGACACAACTCAAACTCATCCAGCGCCTTCACCGACTCTGAGGACAGATTATACATCATTCACATCATTCCACACCCGTCGAACACATTCCCTGCTGGAAAATAGATCAAACTAGCTTGATTAAGGTGCTAACTAGTTTAACATGGTTTCTAGCTGGTCATTTATGATCATTCATCATAGAATTTTTTTTTTTTTTTTATAAAATTCAAGTTAAACACAAAGTTTTTCCAGCAGGGATGAACTGCTGTTCTGATATAACATGCGGTGTGCTAAACTGAACTGATGCACATTGGGAAAAGCAAGAATATTCACAGACCGTCTCTTGGTTCTGTCTCGTACGTGATCACTTTATACCCATCCAACAACACGTACTTCCTCTCCCAGCCCTGACCACGCTTCCCATTCCTGCAGGAAAACAACCACAATTCCAGACACATTTAGCGTTCACGTTTTCCTCCCTTTTGGAATTTGAACATTTTTAAGGCCAGAAGAGAGACTACACGGCCGCGCACATATATATTCAAATGCACATACCTATAGACTAAACGTGTAATATGCATGTGCACGCCGTCATTGGTTGCACAGATTTGCATTTTTGGAAGTTTACGTGGAGATAAAGTTTTTTTTTTATTTTTTTATTTTTTGCTTGCACCTTGGAACCTATTTCAAGGTTTGTGTTCTCGAGACACCAGGAACTGATGTGTACATGAGTTTTCTGTCATGTTAGCAACCCCTAAGTTAATAACTAATGATCTTTGCAACGGAAGTGAATCAATCAAAACTAACTTTAGCTGGACAATAACTTTATTCTAGAGCTGCTGTAAAGCCTACTTTAATTTCCTATTATCACTGTAAACCTGTTTTTTCAATCTATATTGTTAAAAGCGCTTTATAAATGAAGGTGAGCCCTGAGGTCACATGTTCACCTGGGCTGCTTCAACCATCCTTCCAGCCTCATGTGTCCGCCAGCGTCTTTCAGGCCGGAGGAGCTTCCCTTCTCCCGACACAGAGCCTCGGACAGATGCAGCGCGTACTCCGTGGGAACGCCACAGGTGGCTGGGAGGTACGGGGAGCATTTCGGGTGGCACAAAGCATGGCATTCTGAAGCAGGAGAAAGAAGAAACAGGATCAGCATCTCCAGCTTTAGCCCAGGCTCAGCAATCTATTAACAAACAACAATGGACTTTTTCCACGTTTCTGTGGCTCTCAGAAACAGAAGTTGTAGTTTGGTAAACTTCTATTGTGGTGAAGGGTAAGTACTGCACAGAAAATATCATTTTTTTGCATTCCCATTTGCTCCAATAGCAAGAAAATAAATCCACAATAGTGTTTCTAAGACTTTCCAAAACAGGAAAAAATACAGAGAGATTGATTACGTTGGTCAGAAGAGAGAAAGATGTTAAATTCATTTACACTCACAAATTAAATGCCAAGCCAAGTATATTGCTATAAATGTACTTTTGTTTATTAATGGAAATATGAAAACTAGATGTATTATGTTAAGCTAAGTTTAACCTGATCGGGTCACACAACAGTGTTTGAGGAGGAAAAGGTGGCATCATACACAAAACATCTATTTCCTAAACAAATTAAGCCAACTAATATTCATACTCTGTAACCTGCAATTGTTGGCTTACAGAACTATTTATCCCTGATTTAACAACTGCAAATTTGTTTTGTTCATATAAATTAATGTATTTAGTGGTTGAATAGTATTTTTGACTAAGAAAAAAACAGTTCACTTAGGCAACGCAATTCAATGAAAATACAGGTATTGGTATCAGCATGTACCAAAAATGAATGTATATTTATCATACTCATGGAGAAAGTAGCATCAGCACATCCCTACTTGTAAGTATAGTGATGGTGTATGTTTATTTGGAAAGGGTTTCGGTGTGATCCGTACCAATGCAGGTCGCGGCCTGCCGTCCAAAATGGACTGTGTCGAGACACACGGTGCAGCGGGCCGCCCTCATGTTGAGCCCCTGCGTGAAGCGGTGAGGAGTGCTGTGATGGATCCTGTCCTTCACACGTCTGGTGTACTCTAGAGGATCAAACACACGCTCTTAAAAACACTTGTTTACCTGTCTATATAACTTATGCAAACAGGCCATAGCAAGCTGAAAATGTCCTCTCCTGAGAACATTTCTCCACCAGAGGCTGAAGAAATCACTGTACTGTCCAAGCTGTCATTGGGAGCTGGAGTACGAGCATGCAAGGATTTCGGGAGATCTCGCATTTCACATGGCATACAGCAAGAGTATAGCCATAAATACGAGTGTATATACGAGATAAGCTCAGTGTCCTGACTGATCTGTGTGCAGGAGCTTCGGATATATCCAGAATCAGTCCATGTTTTCCCGAGTAAAAAAGTCTGCAGCCATCAAACCATGATGACCTGATACAAAACGTGTTCATTCATAAAATTGAGTGTAGGACCCCCATGAACCTTCAACTGAAGCATTCGCTAGAATGACATGTTTGGATTTGGCCAGAGAGCTTATCTCTGCAGGAATAAAAAGATCATACCAAGAAAGAATAGATAACGGAGAGACGCCTGGTTCATTCTCAGAAACAGTGCCATTTGTGTCCCTATGACTGAACACAGTCACATATACTCTGTTTAGTGTGTATATATTTTTTTTTGTGTGTGTGTGTGTGTGTGTGTGAGTGTGCGTGCGTGCGTGCGTGCGTGCGTGTGTGATGGTTAATGCATGTCCCTCCCTTTCTTTAAAACTCCTTTATGCTGAGACATTTCCCCATTTAATGATTTAAATATGATGATAATAATGATTTGATCTTTATCATTCATCATATTACATCAAAGTCTTTCTGACCGCATGGTTCAAACTAAAGTTTTTGTACTTCCTGATGTTTTTACTTATATTGAAAGCTGAGCAGAAACCTTTTGAAATGAAAGCATAAATAATGAAATCATTGAAAAATCCTGATATTTCAAGCACATAAATGGCACGGTTTCTTGAGAGTGGGTCGCCTAAGAAAGAACTTACTTTCAGAAGTGACTCTCCTTATTTCTGTGGAACGACAACAAAGAGGACAGTGAGTGTGGACAGACATGAGCGAAAACATCCACTGTAAATCCGTACGGTCTGGAGTCCTCGCGTCTTATATTCAAACAGTAATAAGCATCATATCAGCATTTTCCAACAAGCTTCTGATTTAAAGTGCACCTATTATGCTTTTTGGATATTACCTTTCATTTAGTGTGTAATAGAGCTGTTTGTGAATGTAAAAGGTCTGCAAAGTTTCAGAGATCAAAGCGCAGATTAATGGAGTTATTGTCTCTTAAAGAAAGAAGAAACCTACATAGTTTGTAACAAATTTGCATAATGCCAGCTAGGGCTGTCACTTTTGAGAAAAATCTGATTCGAACGGATATCAAATATCAAGCAATGTATTCGAATATATTCAAATGTCTACGAGCCCCCCCCAAATGTATTAACAGTCTGACAGTCATAATCAGGACTCTGAAAAAAAAATGTTTTACTTAACGTTTGAAACAGCGATTATCAACTTAATCTATACGAAGTGCCACTATGCACAGACAATCACAAAATTAGGCTAACGTTACATAAAAAAAAAAAAACAGAACCGGAACAGCGCGGCAGTAGAAACACAAATCAACTTGGTCTGGATCAAGTGCGGCTCTTTTTATTGAGATGTTCCCCGCGGTGGAGAACACACACACATGCCTGGCACACACAGGTATTTGCGCGTCAATGTTGAGAGAAGTGGTATCTACGGTGTAGAACCCAAAATATTTCCAGACACTACTTTTTAGATGAGTTGGGGTCGTAATTGTGCGCTCAGGCTGGCCGTTCTGTGCGTTATCTTCCATTTTCAAAACAGGGAGACTATTGGCCATTATTAGCTTGATTTGGTCATGGGCCGACGCTACAATATGTTTAGAGCACCCGCTCCTGGATGAGATGGCAAACAATAAAATAAAATCATAGACTGTAAAAAATGCGCTACACATGGCACTTTAAAAACCGGATAGTTTATTTATAGGTCGAGTACGGATATTTCACGTCATGTTCGAATGCATATTCGAATATCAAATAAAAAGTGACAGGCCTAATGCCAGCCTAGGCTCTTTATTGGCTGCTGGTAAATAATGCCCTGCCCTCAAACACTGTAGTGTATCTGAGACTGGAAGGGTTTGGTTTGTGTTGTTCATGTCGAGAAGACGCTGCTTTCTGCTGCCTTGAAATCCTTGATGAGATTGATACGGTAAAACCCACACCATCGTTACTGTTCGAATCACTGTATACCAAGAGCTGACATTCAGATAGGATAATGAGCATTTGTTTTCAGACAAGCACTGTAAGTGGTCGACCAATCACAAAAGACTGGGCCGTCTGACCAATCAGAGCAGAGCAGATCTCAGAAACGAGGGGTTTAGAGACTGAATCCTTGATCGAACCGTTTCAGACACTGAGAAAAGAGCTGAAGCTGCACTGTATTATTATGAGAAAATGAAAGTGTTTTTGACCTTGGATGCATGTAAACCTATTGTAAGAGACAAAATTAGGAGCCTTTAAAATAGCATAATAGGGGCACTTTAATTTCCCTGTATTCTTAGCATGAGATGAAATGGCAAGAAGGACCAAGAGAACATAGTTGTGGTTTTGCTTAAGTTTTGAATATTAAAAAGGCTGCAAATGTCCCATGTCTCCGCTCTAACCTTCAGGATTGGCAGCGTCTTTCCTGCGGCCGGAGCTGGACGACATCAGGCTGGGCTGGTGCTCGGGGGACTTGTTGGATTTGGTGGACATCATGAGCTGCTGGCGAGCCAGGCCCGGGGTGGCCGGAGGACCGCTGTGCTCCAGAGCTTTATTAAACTGAACTGATGAGGGAACACAATACAGTCAGACCACAGAGATACACGTCATGTTCGTGGCACGTTTGCTTAATGTTTAATACAATTTCACTAATTCTTTAGTGAAATTCAAGGCTGCATTTATTTGATCAGAAATACAGTACACTGTAATATTGTAAAATATTATTGAAATGTAAAGTAACTGTTCGCGATTTTAATATATTTAAAGATGTAATTTATTCCTGTGATCAAAGTTGAATTTTTAGCATCATTACTCCAGTCTTCAGTGTCACATGATCCTTCAGAAATCAGTATAATATGATTTGGTGCTCAAGAAACATTTATGATGTGCTGCTTCATAATTTGGTGGAAACTATGATCATTTTTAAGGACGCTTTGATGAATAAAAAAGTTCAAAAGAACAGCATTTATTTGAAATAGAAATAGAAATATATCTGTAATATATATTATAAATGTCATAACTGTCACTTTTGATCAATTTAATGCATCCTACTGGATAAAAATATTAATATTAATAAAAATCTCAGTCCCCGTCTTTTGTTTATTGCAATAATTGTAGTTATAATTATAGTCTGTTTTATTATTCTCTCTTGTCATAATTTAAGCAGAGACTTTTGAACTAATGTGTGTGTGTGTGTGTGTGTGTGTGTGTGTGTGTGTGTATATGTGTGTGTGAGTGACTGTCTAAAACATGACATTTCAAAATATTCCAAACCTATATGCCTTTCTTTCTTCTGAGGAACACAAAAGGAGATTTTGATGGTGTGAAAAATGAAAACAAGTGAGCTGATCAACCAAATGTACCACAGGGAGGATGAGTAAATGTGTGTAAGAGCGTCGCACCCTCTCTGAGCTCCAGGCGTGTTTTCTGCAGCGCTTCTTCGAGCTCTGAGCAGCGAGCGCGCTCTTTCTCCAGCGCGGTCTTCAGGTCGCTGTACTGCAGGGGAACAGGGGTCCCGGAGGGCACAGCGGACCCCTGCGCTTGACCCTGAGCCGCAAGAGCCGCCAGCAGATCCTCTCGACGCCGGCCACCAAAAAGCCCCTGCACCCAAAACACGAGACGAAGTGAATCGCTCAGGCTCACTCCTGTGCCCAGCTACAGGAGTTCAGTATGCTACGACTCTATCCTGCTATTCCATCCCTAGATATCCAGTCAAATTAGGTGTCCCTTTCTACAACTCACATATTCAGGGCGGCTGGATATATGGATATATATATACATACATATATATATATATGAGATTTCTGATTGGCTGACGCGTTGCACGGTTAGTATGCGGTTATTGGCATATGTAGCTCCAGGGACACCTAATGCGCAGCTCAGCAAGCAGTTAGTCAGATTAGTTAATGAAGTGAGTTTACAGCGGATGACTCTGACCTTTTTCTTCTTAGAGGGGTGCTCTACCTTGGCCTGCAGGAAGTCTATGAGCTTGCTCTGCTGGGTGATGGTCCCCTCCATCTTGACCTTCTCGTGGGAATACGCCGCCTGTAGGGGAGCCAGAATACTCTTAGAAAACAATGGGGAATGTTTGGAATGAAACACTAGGGCTGAATCCTCAATCACTATTTTCTACGTTAGTCCACTGATACTGTTCACATGAAGGAGTGAATTTCGGACAGCCGTTGAGTGTGCATCAGTTGTACACTCTTTATTGCGGTGCAACGTTGGATTGAATGAGTGCGCTCAAAGCACTATGGTTTCAGACACCATACAAATGGCTGTCCCCTCAAATAATATATTCAAATAATATTATCACAGGATCTCGGTGTTCGGCGAAATATGGTTGGTCATTTGCGGGGGAATTTTTACTTTACAAATTACAGACATGGCCGATTCACACGGGATTAAGATCGCAGACAACCTCACCTGACTAGAGGTCACCAGGTAATATTAATCCCGTGTGAATCGGGATTTTGACTGCACTTCGTGACCCACTCAAAACTGTCCTGCGACCCACCAGTTGAGAAACACTGATCTAAAGAACCTTTCTCTATTACAAAGAACTTTTTGTGGAATGGAAAGTTTCCATGAGTAAGGCCGTGTGTCCACAAAGCGTTTTTAGCCAGCTGAAAGCGCTAGACGCTCTGCTGAAAACACCTAGCTGTGGGCGCTTGAGAGCGTTTCGGCAGCGTAGCGTTTTTTTCAGTTGAGACGTTTCGTTGCTTTGATACAGAATATTCTCAACACAGTTTACTTGTAACTGATTTCGCTGATAATTTGTTTAAAATGTATTCTTCATCCATTTTGTTCGGTTAGCTCTGCTGGTTGATGTCGTTGTACAGAAAGAATGTTGTGAGAGTCGGTCGGTGTGGTATTAGCCCCGCCCCTCCTCCACTGTGATTGGACGGCTGGGTAAAAAGTGACAGTGATGAGCGCTGCGTTTTACCCAAAGTTGAACATTCTTCAGCTCTCGGCGACCAGTAAAAAACGAGCGCTCAGCGCTTCAGCGTGAAAAAAAAACGTTCAGCACCTCGTTACACTCATGGAGTTTAAAAAACGTGGCGCTCCCATTGAAAACAATTGAAAAAATACGCCAGGCGTGTGAAAAAAACGCTTTGGTGGATACACGGCCTAAGAAAGGTTCTTCATGGAACCATGAATGCCCATAAAGAGCCTTTATTTTTAAGAGTGTGCACCTGTATGTTCTCCAGCTGGTACTCCAGGTCTGTTCGCTCGGTCTTCAGGAGGTCGGTCTGGTCCAGCGCGTCCTGAAGTCCTTGAGTCAGTCTGAAGATGTGGCTCTTCTGCATGTCCAGCTGCTGCTGCAGTTTCGCTTGCTGAGAAAACAAAGTTACAGCATGACACACACACACAGGCTATGCTATGGATGCACGATTACACGGCTTGATCATTTCAGCTCAAATCAACTTATTAATCAGGTAAATACGTGCTAGTAAAGTGAAGCACCTCGTCCATGAGCCTCTGTTTGAGTTCTCGCTCGCTCTCCAGCTTCTGCTGAAGGCTGCGCGCGTTCATCTCCAGCATGGCGTGTTTCTTTTCCAGATCGCCCAGCTGATGAACACAGAGTGAGTATTGCATGTAGTCATTCAGAAGATGCTTTTATCAGGCTTGTGCAAAATTCAGAATTTCAGAATTGGCCTGCATTCAATTCATGACTTTGAATTTGAATTGAATTGACTCCGCCCCACAGGAAGTTGAATTTGAATTTGAATTGGAATGACAGGAAGTGGAATTAAATTCATGGCAATTCAAAGAAATTCCACACAGTCACACAACAGGAGGAATGTGATGAATCTCACATTAAGGTTTAGTAAGGTTACTTTGGAAATGTAATGCTTACTGTTATTAGTTAACCATTATAAATGTAATTTGGGTTATTTTATTTGGATTACTTTATCAACGCAAAGCAATTTCGTTTTAATTTGATTAGTAACTAATTGAATAACACATTTTACCTCAGTAATACAAATAAATACAATAATTTTGTAATTTGATAACATAATTGCATTACACGTGACAAGTCACTCCTGAACACTGCATACATTTTGTTCTAAAATACAGATAATGATATATGACCCCCTCAATGTTGTTTAATTAGTTTTGTTCCAATTTTAATTTAAAAGTAATCAAATAACACAAAGTGCATAACGCAATCATATCTGACATTTACTGTAAAGCTTCATTGTTAAACACTTCATTTAAAATATGTATTTGAATTTCTTTGAATTTTTATTGAATTGCAATTCTGCTTCCTTTAATTCAAATTCGAATTGTAATTCTAGATCCTGTTTTTGACATCAATTCAAATTCAAGAATTGAATTGGAATTAAGGATTCATTCTCAATTCAATTCTGAATTGTGCACAAGCCTGGCTTTTCTCCACAGTGACCCACACTTACGGTGTCAGAAAGACCTTCAGCCTTGAGTTTCTGGTCTTTCAGGGCCTGTTGCAGGACCAGGATTTCAGCTTTATGTTCTTTCACGGCGAGTTCGACTGTCTGACGAGACTCAGAGTTGCGCTGCTCTGCACGGAGTCTAGAGAACGAGAGAGAAGTTATCAACGGCACAGTACATCTCTCACCTCAGTGTTTCTGTTATATCTATACTTAACGTTCATTATGTAACTCTTATATAACTATGAGTACTTCTGGCCCTGGTGACGTTTAGAAAATAAACTATTCTTACTCACTTACTAGTTTATTTTGTACACGGATTATGCCCAACAGTTACATAAATATTTCAGAGGAAAATTCTGTCATTTTTCTGAACCAACAAATGCCATTTCCATTACATCTCAAAGGATTTATTGTGTTTAATAGCAATCTGCAATGGAAACATTTAAAAAATATTGAATAAACATTTTATAAACATAGCTAGCATTTAATGTATCCTAAACAGAAACAATGAAAAAAATGTTTTGCATTAAATATATGCATTTATTTATTTTTGCATTAATAAATTATAAAAATTTCATTATTTTAGTTTAAGCTATGACATTATTTATAACTATCTGTTAACATTATTTGCGTATTATTAAAATTTAACAATTTATTATATCTTAGTTTTCCGTTTTCATTGTATTAAAAATAATAATATAATTGTTTAGTAAAATATATTACTAATATTATTATAATAAATATTAGATTTTATATAATAATATAATATATAGTAACTATTTATATATATAATAAAAAATACACAAGTATATATTTTTATATATTTTATATTTATTTTATGCTAAATTAACTTGATTTATTATTTATCAATTATTTATTATCATAAAATAAAATAAAATTCTAGACTACAGAGAACAGAGGGACTTTTGATTACTTTTTGATTTTTTTTTTTTTTTTTTTTTTTTTTTTTGAGCTTTCTAGCCAGACTTCAACTAACTGCTAGACCACGACTCTGACATTGTCCGGTAGTGTGTGGCCAAGCGTGTGTGTGTGTGCGTTTCTGTACCTGTTCTGCTTCTCGTTGTCCAGTTGTCTCTGTATGTCTCTGGTTCTGCGCTCGGCCTGGTTCTTCTCCTCGTCCAGGGCAGATCTCCAGTTCTCCCACTGTCTCTCCTTCTCCAGGAGCTCATCGTTCAGGGTCTCCAACTCCAGCACCTGCTCCTCCAGCATTGTACATGTCGTCTTCAGTGTCTCAATGTTCTACACACACACACACACACACACACACACACATGTTGGGTTTCCATGGTTTATGGGGACTTTCCATAGACACAATAATTTTTATACTGTACAAACTGTATATTATCTCCCCGACTTACACTACCCGACACCAAACAGAAAATGTTCTGCATTTTTGACATTTTCAAAAAACATCGCTTAGTTTGATTTATTATAAGCTGACCACACACACACACACACACTCACTCACTCACTCACTCACTCACTTACTCACTCACTCACTCACTCACTCTCTCACTCTCTCACACACTCACTCTCTCACACACTCACTCTCTCACTCTCTCACTCTCTCACTCTCTCTCTCACTCTCTCACTCTCTCACTCTCTCACACTCTCACTCACTCTCTCACACACACACACTCACTCACTCACTCACTCACTCACTCACTCTCTCACTCTCTCACTCTCTCTCTCACTCTCTCACACACTCTCTCACACACTCACTCTCTCACTCTCTCTCACTCTCTCACTCTCTCTCTCACTCTCTCACTCTCTCACACACTCACTCACTCACTCACTCACTCACTCTCTCACTCTCTCACACTCTCACTCACTCTCTCACACACTCACTCTCTCACACACTCACACACTCACTCACTCACTCACTCACTCACACACACTCACTCTCTCACACACTCACTCACTCTCTCACACACTCACTCACTCACTCTCTCTCTCACACACTCACACACTCACTCACTCACTCACTCACACACACACTCACTCACTCACTCACTCACTCACTCACTCACTCACTCACTCACTCACTCACTCACTCACTCACTCACTCACTCACTCACTCACTCACACACACACACACACACACACACACACACACACACACTCACTCACTCACTCACTCACACACACACACACACACACACTCACTCACTCACTCACTCAGTAATCATATAATTTGCATTTCTTTTCCAGTTGGTCATATATTTATTTAATTTAAATGAAATACATTTTTCATTTTCCTCACATTTATTTTCATTACAGAAGTTTTCCATGATTTTCTAAAGATTTTATAAATTTTCAAGACTTTTTCCAGGCCTGGAAAGTACAATTTTAAAGGTACCAGACAATTTCCAGGTTTCTATGATACTTATAATATTACTCAAACAGCAATAATTTAATTTTCCATTGCTTTTGTAGTTGTTCATAATTACTGGATGATTTTTTTTGTCATGATTTAGTATTTTACAGCAGCATTGCTGAATAATATCCAATACGTCCATAGAAATGTGTTTTGCATTTGATTGACATAGTTAATGTGTAGCAGATAAAACATTTATTAGTAGATGAGTATTTTATAAGTATATAACATTTCATAAGTTAAATACGTTTTATTTAAATAAACCGTATTATTATTTTTTTTATTTAAATACATTTTCATTCTAGAAGTTTCCAAGACTTTTCCAGGCCTGGAAATTACCATTTTAAAACGACCAGATATCACGCCTAGAACCTTGATAAAATGAAACAGATCGGCAATAACTTATTCAATGCATCTGCAGCAAGCCAACACGCAGGATCTGAGGATCTGCAGGATATGACGCAGAAATTATGCTGATAGATATGGAAAAGAAGCAGCAGATTTTTTTCTTTTTGACTTTCATTAGCAGATCCGGAATTCAAAGTCGCTGCCAATCGGACTTGATTCTCGGAGAGCCGGCAGGGGCTCGGGGGTGTCTCGCATCCGGCAGATGTGCAGAAGTGCATCTCAGTGGCAGGACTGAATATTACCCCGTTCCACAAAGACACAGGACCGAAAGAGAAAGAGAGAGTCTCCAAATATAGCCTGCGTGCTTTTTCCCCTGTGAAGTCCAACGCTGGCAGGGCAGAGGAGAGCAGCGAGTGAATATGACACATCTCTGCCTCCTACCAGCATCTATGATTACCATCCGCTCCTGTTATACAACAGCGAGGACTGCACACCTACACACGCGTCCCACGCACAGACATCACCGCACACACACACACCTCTCATCTCCCTGCGCCATCATCACGCAATACAATAGAACCGGCGAGCATCATTTTCCAGTTTATTAAACAGCTTTGTTTTAGCTCTGAGGAGGAAAGCTGTTCATTTGTTGTCATCACTTTTCAAGAACGACAAACGATCATATACCGATATCACAAACTTTAACAACCTTTATTTCCCAGGACAAAAAGAGCTTGCTTAACGGCAAATACGGACTGGAAATAAACTTTTTGGACATCAAAAATAAGTTCATGATCACATACTGACTACCATTCTAAATTTGGGATGGGTACGAATTTTTTATGTTTTTGTAAGAAGTCTCTTTTGCTCACCAAGGCTGCATTTATTTGATCAAAAATACAGTAAAAACTGTAACATTGTGAAATATTATTACAATTTAATTTAACTGTTTTCTATGTGAATATATTTTAAAAATTTAATTTATTCCTGTGATCAAAGCTGAATTTTCAGCATCATTACTACTTAGAAGGCGAAGCACTGCTACTTTGGCGGAGTGATGAGAAACCCCACGGAGAGGAGCAGAGAGTTCTTGCGCTAATCACTCCGCCAAGTAGCAGTGCTTCGCCTTCTGAGAATATAGTTCCCAGTATGTATACGATTAAAAGGTGTCTGTGTCTCATATGACCCTGTTAATTGTACACACTGTGACTATACAAATCACAACATATAAATAGGGGTTATTTTGTCACTTATTGGGAGCAGTATGCTAGCTGGAGCCATTTACTTCCAGTCTTTGTGCTAAGCTATGCTAGCGGTGGGTGCGTCAGACAGATACAGCACACAGAGATGAGAAGGGTATGTGTGGACTTATCTAACTCTGGGGGATACGGTGAATAAGAAAAAGTCGGCATGTTCCTTTAAACTCTTAATTCCTCCACATCTCTCTCACGTGTGTGACTCACGCAGCTGCTGCTGGGAGTTGTGTGTGTGTGTGTCCACCTGTTTCTGGTTGTTGAGGTGCATCTCTCGGTCGGCCACCTCGCGGCGCAGGCGCTCCAGGTCCTGCTTGAGCTGCAGTCTCTCCTCGTTCTCGTCCGTCGCCTCGTCCAGCTGTTTGGACAGGTAGAAGTTCTGTCGGTTGAGGTCTGCGTTTTCCTGCGTGAGCTGCGTCAACTGCTCCTCCAGGTCCGTGATCACCTGATGCAGGAGCGAGGAACAAACACCGTGAATTATTACGGGTTATATATGACACACACACTACTGTTCAAAAGTAAGACATTTTTCTACAAATAAATTAATAATTTTATTCAGAAAGAATACATGACAGTAAAGACATTTATAATAATACAAAAGGTTATTTTCCAAATAAATGCTGTTCTTTTGAACTTTCTATTCATCAAAAGTCCTGGAAAAAAAATGTATCACGGTTTCCACAGAACTGTTTTCAACACTGATAATAATGAGAACTTTTTTTCGAGCAGCAAATCATCATATTTAAATGATTTCTGAAGGATCATGTGACTCTGAAGACTGGAGTAATGATGCTGAAAATTCAGCTTTGATCACAGGAATAAATTACATTTTATAATATATTCAAATAGAAAACAGCTATTTCAAATTCGAATAATATTTCACAATATTATGATTTTACAGCCTTGCTAATAAAGGCTCAACTTATTTCAACAACAATAAAAAAAATCTTGTAAACTTTTTAACAGAATGATGGCCATACACTATGTAGTTTTCATACAGCATGGTATTTACATGCCAAGAATAAAGATAAGCGGCAAAGTGGTCCATCTTGCTAAAAAAGTCAGAGGGATGTGTGCTAACAAACGAAAGAACAGCGTGATCATATTCCTGTCGCTCTTGACAGTCCTGTCCTAAAAAACCCCTGCAGTGGAACAGGCGTGTGTATTTAATCCGGTCAGAAATGTTCTTAAAGACTTTAACATCACTCCAAGCATGATGCAGAGTGACTCTGAACTTTATCAGAAACCCTACTTCGACTAAAAACATTTTTAGAAGTGTTTTCACGTTTCACTTCACACATTTCCAATGCTTCAGAACACTTCCATCTGACAAACAGAAGAGATGCAGGTTTGCATGAAATTGCAGTGCTGGTCAAG
The DNA here is from genome assembly GCA_031834385.1 of Semotilus atromaculatus. Lineage (NCBI taxonomy): Eukaryota > Metazoa > Chordata > Actinopteri > Cypriniformes > Leuciscidae > Semotilus > Semotilus atromaculatus. The sequence goes on from JAULUF010000042.1 coordinate 35,224,012, forward strand.
GAGAGCCAAACACTCCTCTGGTGCGGAGGCGGTTTCTGCGCTCATTATTGTCATTACTGTTAAAGGCACAGCGCCACGCTCACACACACCGTTCACACTTTAACTAGTGACCAAAAACACACTTTTTACCCTACTCTAGTGTATTTAGCCTGTGTTTAGGTTCACCCAGGGGCGTAGAATTTAGTAGGGACGCTAGGGACGTGTCCCTACCAATATCCAATGACCACTGATTTGTCCCTAGCAATAATTTCATTAAAAAAAAAATAGCCTATATATAAAACCACTCTTACAAGAGCGTTATGTGAAAAAGGCGCAATTCCCTTTTCCCCCAATCCTACATCGCTAATCCGATTGGTTTGCTTTTTCTTTCTAACTTGTGAGAGGCTGTCGCTTAATTTGGTTGTGAGGAGCGGCAAAGTTCCTCCGAAACCTAAAGCGGTAAGTGAGGGAGAAATCAACAGCTCTGTGAACAAAAATTCGGGACAAATCGCGTCACATATTGATTCTGGGACAGTGCAGTTTTTTTCAATGTAGGCTATTGCCTATGACAATTGCGGGATAAGTAGCAAACCTAAACTGTGTGTGTGTGCGTGCGTCTTTGTCTCTTTAAAGTGAATTTCGTTTTGTATAAATTGTATCTTAATTTTAATCAATGTTTCATCAACCAGCTAGTTGTCTGGATTTAATAAGAAGCAAATATATATCGCAGAAAGTATAATCAGGACATGGACGCGCCGGCGCGATAGCCTAACTTGCATTGCTCGTGAACTGGAGCTCGTCATGAACCCAAACTCAGAAATATATAGAAAGTTTGAAATGTCTACTTTTAAACAACATCAAACAACAATTCAAAACGAAAATAAACAGATAGCCTAATTCTCTCTTATGTAGCCTAGCCAAATCCGTATGAAGTGCATTACCGGTACACGTTCACAATACTGTAAGGTGGCGAGTCAGCATCGTCAACTTAATCTTTTCAGTCAAGAATGACACAGAAAACACTAGTTTATTAATAAACAATTAAAATGTCTCCAATTGCTATATTTGACACATTCGTTACTTTTGCCGGTTCTTTGTGGCAAGCTTTCTGAGTCCGCTAACTAATCGAATATCGTGACTCCCTATTTTGTACCAGGCAATTTATGGTTGTTCAATAAAGTTCTTGATAAAGAAGAAAAGAAGCTGCTACTGTGCCTATTATTGTAGTATTTATTTTACTGTCTATGTATAGTCGCCTACAGCGCGCCAGGTTTATGCGCATGCTCTAAGTTTTCTTCTCGCATTTTTAGTACATGGTTTTGAGTCGGTTTCAGTGGTTTCGTGAGTAGGCTACGCATATATTTTTCGAGACGCCGCCGTGTTTACGGAATTTTTTTTTAGAACGAGGAAAAAAAAACATTGGATAGGGAAAGCTCTGGCTTCGTGTGGATGTGGCCTTACACCATGAGCAGAGTAAAGTTAATAAGTCTGTTAAACTGCCTCCTTGTCATTATTTGTTATACCGGTAACATTACAGAATTAATTAATTAACATATTAAGGTCAATGTAAAAACCTTAATACATTATCCTATTCATTTAATTTCCTGAATCCTCAGCTTCCGGGCTGTCCCCACCAATCTCAAAATCAAACTTACGCCTCTGGGTTCACCTACTAAATACAAAAATGCATCTGTCTGTCTTCTTCTGAGTGGCTGTCCGTATGATGCTATGCAGTTTCTGTGGTTTCTTGGATGGTTCCTGTCCTAGGGGTTTTATAATATTGTTCATGTGGAAATCTGATCGATTAGAAAAGTAATAGGATAAGATGGGAAAGATAACTCCCTTATGGTTATTATTATGAACTAAAACTATTAAAACCAGTTTTATCATTTAAATGAAATTAAATGAAATTAATCAAATAAAATTAAATACAATTAAATAAAATTAAATAAAATTAAAAATATTAGTTGAAAATTAGAAATGTTGCCTTGGCATTAAACTGAAATAAGTTTAAATTGAAGCACTAAAAATCTAGAAAAAATAAAATAAATTTTTTTTTTTTTAAAGAATTAAACCTAAAAAGTATTGTTTAAGTTAAGCACAGTATAATTTGTTTTAAGTCTTTTTGTAGTAATTAAAATAAATATTATTGCATTATGTTTTACAAGAAAATACTATTTCAGTCTTTCTACTGCTTTAAAATTTCATGTTTAATTCATTTTGTTACTTTCCATTTCTTTGTAATTAATTGTGAAATTTACCAGCAACTTCTGAGTGAAAATATGTGATTAAGTCTCAGCCAATGTGCCATCCCCTGAAGAATGTTTTTAAGTTGCTTCCTTTACTCGTAGATATTATCTGTCATTTTGTCGGACTAATAGATTTAAAAATTATTTTGTTCTTTTGTTTAAAAAATATATTTAAGAATTCCATTGAAGGATTTCCCTCAGTTAGTCTATAAGTTTTAATGAATAGCGAAGACATCTGCAATTTACTTATTGAATAATAATTCCATAAATTTCAATAAGTATTCAATTTAAACACTAGTTACATCATGCCACTCTGTGCATTAACGAATAGACACATAAAGCTTCAATAGTCATAATATAATGTCATAGCTCACTATTTTCCAGAGACACAGATCAGTTAACCTCAAAACTGTATAGAATATCTAAATCTCAACAATATTGATATTTAGATTAATTGACAAAATTAAGAATAGCATATTCATCCATTAAATGGATATTGTTCCATCTATGGTAAAAATGAAAAAATGAAAAAATGAAGGTGTTAAAAAAAACACCCTAGCACCCTAGCACTGTTTTCAGTGATGCACATGCATTTAATATGCCTTTAATAAACAAAAAAAGTGCATAGGAATACAATATTATTTTATACACTTACTGTACAAAATACAGCTCAAAAATTGAGAAGATCAAAGCATGTTTAGCGGAAAGAAGCCGTCACCCAGGGCTGGGATTATAAGAGCTTACGAAAGACAGATCGAAGAACAAACGCCGCTCTCCTGTCTGAGACTGACAGCAAAGCTTCAGACACTTCAACGCTGAGAAGAACTATTACCCTTAACCAGTAACAGTAATAGTTTCCCATCTTATCAAAACAAGCCCCTATGTTTTCATTTTAATAAGCCAATGAGATTTCATTTTCAAGTTTAGAAGTTCATCTGAGCTCCAGTTCCAACTGCACAGGAGTATGATGAAGGAGAAGTGTAATATCAGGCCTCAGAAGAGAAGACGAGCGCTGGGCCGCGTGAGAACACTGCTCGAACAGCTCGAGTGTGGGTGGACAGTGAAAGTAGGGCAGAGATGCTCTGAGCTGGATAATAATCAAACACACTCCAGGGCCAATGCAAACAAAAGCACCGATTCCTGACATCCATGACTGAGGGATGAACAACTTTCTGGAGGTCTGAAAACAGATGCACTTGATAATGGTGGACGGCATAATTTTCCATAAACTGTTTTTTTTATTTTTATTGTTGTTGTTTCTTTTCTTTTCTTTTTTTGGGTGGGTTCTAAAAACAACATGATATATTAATATAGTAAAGGTTCAATACCATGATATATGGGTTGCTTGACATGAAATCAACATGCTATACTTCATCTAAAACTATTTTAAATAATAATCCACTTTTTATTAACTGGTTTTAATTAAGAGATTAATTGTGTTGAGAGATTATTTGTGTTACTTGAACTGAGGGGGGGGGGGGGGGGGGGCTTGACTAAATGATGCATATCAAAAGCTTGAGGTCATTATATAATATATAAGGAATTAATACTTTTATTTGGCAAGGATGCGTTAAATTGATTAAAAGTGAAAGTAAAGACATTTAGAAATGTTACAAAAGATTTCTATTCTGTTCTTTTGATTTCTGAAGGATCATGTGACACTGAAGACTGGAGTAATGATGCTGGATAAATTAATAAATTACAATTTACAGTATATATCCAAATAGAAAGCAGTTATTTTAAATAATAATAATTCACAATATTACTGTTTTTACTGTATTTCTGATCAAAAAATCGCTTGGTAAGCAGAAGAGGCTTTACCAAAATTTTTAAGTAAACGGTTACACCTCATTTCGGCCACTTTAGACTTTCTACATACTTTGCAACTACTGTACATGTCAACTAACTCTTGTTAATTTGCAACTAACTCTCATTAGAGTACTAGAAGACTGTTAGGTTAGTAGAATAAGTTGACGTGTAGTTGTAAAGTTACTTATAGTTAGTAGAATGTCTAAATGGGATATTGAAATAAAAAGTTACTAACTAAAATCTTGATATTGGGGGAAAAAAATGCTTTTTTATGCGATGATTTAGTTCCCGTTCAGATGCTGATGATGGCATGTACAGGTTAAACTGATGCGGGTCAGATGATGACACATTTGATGAGTCAAATACAGAGAAAAGCTCATTTGCATACCGCACAGCTGTCACGCAGGGCATCAAACTTCCGCTGGATTTCATCCCGATGGGCCTTAAAAAAGAAACAAAATGAGAGTGAAAATTGGCATGTTTGCAAGAAGTGCACACTCCAGAGTTCTGCGGTAAAGTGTGTTTGAGCAGAGCGCTGTGAAATGAACTCGAGTGTCATGACAGGTGTGATGTCACGCATGAGAGCGACCGGGCGCGAGGATGAAACCAGCGCAGAGGAGCGTGGGAAGATGTTTACAGCACAGTGAACATCAGGAGCACAATGGTCCACAGAGACACTATACAGAAGCATGTTTATTCACTACGATGAGACATATGAAGGAGATGAGTGGAGTCGGCAATATGTAATATAGATTATATCAACTGCTGCTCCTTCAGAAGCGAGTTTAAAACTTTAGCTTGTAAAGCTACAAAATCCTTGGTTGAATTACAGTCAATCTTACTTATGTTACTTAACCCTATAAAGCCTACTGTGCCATATTTGATACGCAAATTTCCATGGCCTCTAAATTATAGACATGATCAAATCTTCACTGTTGCACAAAATCTACTACATGCCTTCTGTCGTCTGATTAATAATTTATGCTTTTGTGCAAGTAAAATCTTTTAGTATAATTGGAAAAATGTCCACCTTCCATTTGTTGTTTAACTTGTCTTTATGCTGTGAAATCTATACTGATTTATATAAATAAAACATAAGAATAACTTGTATTTTTAGTAATATTTCAAGATGAACACTTATTGGACTGAAGGAACTTAGATTTATTTACATAATTTTTTTGAAAAATCTTAAGACATTAAAAATGTAAATGTAAGGCATGACATGCCTTAAAACTACAGAGATTGATCATAAAACCAAGAATTTAAATATCATCTTACTAAGACCTATCATTGGCAGATATAGAGAGATGAGTGATATTTATATGCATTTTATGTAAGTATCTGCTGTGGTGTTTAAAAGATCTCACTGATTTACATTAAAAGCATCAAAAAGTAATCTTACTTTTAAAACATTATATAAATATCAGCATCTGCACCAAAATGCATATTATTTACTCAGTTTGAGCCTCTGAATAAAACGGAGGTGTTTTCTCTCCTCGAGTCTGAGCTCCATGAGACTATATGAGCCATAAAAGCCTAATGCATTAAATATAATACTCAAGAAAAAAACACAAATGCAAACTTTTTTTTTTTGTTTTTTTTTATATATTGTCTAAAGTTTCAATAAACGGTTCCATTTTTTTTTAAAGGGCTTTTTTTTTTTTTTTTTTACTTTTATTTCAAATGTCAGGCTTAACATAGTTAAAAATATAACCACCATTAAGCTACTTCAAAAAAAACAAATATGTTTTGCCAAAGCTATGTAAAGTAGCTAATGCAAAACCAATCTACCCTTTTGAAAAAGCAGTTACCTGAACGTTAACAAAAAGTATATATTTATATAACTACATCCTATCACTTAATAACTGTTATAAACGTTAAAATCTTTGATTATGCAATAAAGACGTTTTAAACTGCACTATGCTACACTGCAGCAAAATACAAATGTCTTAAGTTTTGACATTCAGATTAAACGATGAGGAAGGACTGTAAAGAGTCCCTCACCCTGAGGACGGTGATCTCCTCCTCGGCCTCTGCGGTCGTCTCCTCCAGCTCGGTCTTGGCCTGATGGAGCTGGTTCTCCAGGGCGTGGCGTGCGGTCTGCAGGCTGCTGATCTGAGCCTCTCTCTCCTGCAGGGACAGCGTGAGCTCCGACACCTGCCTCTTGATCTCCAGCTTCTGCTCCTCGTGCTCCAGACCCATCTGTGGAGGATCAGAGCAGGACCAGTTACTGGGTGAACCTCTGGAAAACACGTCCAGGTCACAGTTCACCCCAAAACCAATTAGTAATTATATTTCGGTCATGACAACTCTCTGAGCGTTTGGCATGGGTGATGGATATGACAATGAGTTGATATGTTTGGTGTTGGTGGAATAGATCTGCAACGCTGCTGCTGTTATTGCTGCGGGACTTGCTACTGCCGATACATACACACACAACACGCTGCTGTGAGCTAGTAAGACATGCTGCTGTACAATACATTGTAAAAAATCCTGGTTTTAAAGTTTATTCAACTATTTAACATGAAAAAGTTTGTACAACTAATTTTGTTTTGTTGTAAAACTAGTTTTCTTAGAGTTTTCTAAGTTGATAAAACTCAAAAATGTCCTGCAGCTGGTTGCCGTAAACTTTTAAGTTTTCGCAACTTTTTTTTTTTTTTTGGTGTATAGTGTACATGAATTAAGGCCCTTGCACACTGAGTCTGAAATTTTCGTATGCTTGTTTTCGTATTCGTGATTCGGTGGCTCTGAATTGTCAAAACACCATTCAAACTGCTTGCTACGGATGCGAAAAACGCAGAAAATCGAATCTGGTCCGATTTTTTTTAAGACGGACGAAAGTTTCGGAGGCAGTGTGCAAGCGTGAATGACATAACGTGAGGTCGTATTTATTTTTTAACGTGCAAAAATTTCGGACTCAGTGTGCAAGGGCCTTAACCGGTAGCAGATCTATACAGGTGGAGCTGGGGAAGGTGGAGGGTTTCTGAAAGAGCACTGCAAATGCTACAGCAAATGCTGACCAAGTATTTGAAGGTTGAGCCACAAGCTCATTGGCAACTGATACAGTAGGAATGAATTTTATTTAAATCAACAAATTAAAGGAAGTATAGTAATGAGAATATGAAAAAAAATGCAGAGAATGATGCAAAACATCTTAATGGTTTAAAAATTAGACTTCAATTTCTTCTTGCAAAATTTTAATATTATTTTGATATTGGGCTGAAATCAGAGTTCTCCTGAGTCATAAAATGGTCTCTCACCTCTCTGAGTCTGGCCTCTAGTTCCAGCACTCTGCTCTTGTTAGTCTGTTCCTGTTGTGTCAGCTTTTCCAGATGTTCCTCCAGCTTTGCATTCTGGGCCTCCAGTTTTCCAGCCTGAGATTCCAGGTAGAACTTCTGCTGCCTGAGTTCAGAAATCATCTCCTCTTGGGCTTTCCTAAAGATTATCAACAAAACTTCTAATAGAAATGCTGTAAACTGAGGTGTGTTTCGGTTAACCAGGAACACATCATCTCCACACCAGGTCAACCGAGGAAATCTAATCAGCGCTTTTCTACAAGCCTGGCAACCATCAACGTTGATCCCTGTGCATCTTTCACACGATTCATGCACTTCCTTTGTAGTCAAATTAGCTTTCATTAGGGTTTTTAAAACCTAGTAAAGCTGGTTAACCAGCCTGGGGTGTGTTTCCCGTACAACAACGTAGTTCGCTGCTTCACTACGATGCATTGTTGAAAAAAATCAACTGGCTAGTCACGACTGTTTCCCAAAACCATATTGTCGCAAATTGGTCGTTCAACCACGTTGGTTAATGATGTCACGCAGGTGGTGGAGTAATAACTACTTTTAATTAATCTGTTTGAGATCAAATTAATGCTAGATGTTTTGCTATAAATTACAGACATGTCATCTGAGGACTATTACTCATTTCTCAGTTATTTTGCTTTATTTCCAGATTCAGTCAAAAGTAGACTGTAGTACTCTTACATAGTAGAGCACGTTCACACATGCGCACTCTTCTAAAACCTCACTTTAAATCTCTTGACAAACTAAAATACATAAATGAAATTTCTATGTATTCTGAAAAAAAAAAATAATAGATTGCACTGAATGTCAGCTTTCTTATTTGGGTCAAGATCAGGATTTATTGTGTCCACATGTCATGCAAGCATGAAACTATTCTTCTAACCACAGGTCGAGAGCTGTCGTTCCAAACACACAACTTCGCAATGCTGTTTGCGAATGTTCGGGAAACACAGACTTGTTGAATTTTTGCTGATAATGACAGAACTTGCGACCATAGTTGGCTAACGATGCTTTTGGGAAACACACCCCTGGTGGGGACATCATTAGCACACCAGCATCTAAAACACGACACATACTCTCTATGTTGTTCTTTTTCAGCAGGGATAATATGAAGCTGCTATGAAAGCCTTAATATGATGCAAATACTAGGTCATCGTTCATTAACTTTGTGCTTAACCCAGAAAATCTGCCTTCATGGCACATTAGCCTGAAATTAACCTTTACATTCACCCATTTCAAATACAAATATCCATGGTTTGTTCAAGTGAATGGCATGTAAATACAATTATGAGAGCACAAGACCGTTGCAAAAAAGTACTGTGGTGGTACTATAGTAAAGTGACTGTATTAGACATCTATACTTGACCTCTAATGCAAACTACTTATAAAGAATACCATGGTATTGAGTCTTACTGTGTATTTTACCATTCTACAGTATTTGGCACAACATGAATCAGAATGGCTGATTGCTTTTATATAACAACACCAACTGCAATATGATAAAACACATCAAATATTCAATAAATAATTAAGGCCCAGGTGTCCAAACAGCACAAACCCTCTTTTGGCGTTAAAAAACTACTGTCAGGATTTACTAAAGACACGCAGTGAAAAGTTAGCGCTGAAAAGGCGCGTACACGGTTATTTTTTGCGTCTGACCTTATTGCAGATGCATTTGTAGGAGTTTCAGATGCAAGATTTATGGGAGGAGAGTATTTAAATGAATCATGCAAGGTGATTTACTAAGGTTTGCGCTGGTCAAGTTACTGGTATTTGCACTATTATTTAACGCCTTGACCCATATCACTGAATCATCTCCAGTGTTCATGCATGTGAACTCACATGTTTTTCTGCGTATAAAGGCTGCTGTTGGCTGCCAGTTTGTTGGCCTCGGACAGCTCAGCGATTCTCTGCTCCAGATTGGTCATCTTTGACTCCATGGCATTGATCGTCTACATGAAACAAGTAAATTACACCACATCATTCAGGGTAGACCCTTGGTTAACAAGTATGCTGTACTATACACGTATGCAGAACCTGATTTCACTAAGTGCAACATGTTCCTGGATCAACATCTTTGATCAACCAATCAAGTTTGAAGGGACGAGTTTATAGTTTATGTCAAGTTTAGGCTTACAACCAGGGTTAGGTGCTTCTACATCAGTGTTATTCACTTCGCACATATCATTTCGCTCTGATTTTAGGGATAACTTATGGGTAGGGTTAGGTTTAGGGATATGGTTAGGATCAAATTTTCGGACGGGAATGTTTCTCCAGGATCAACCAGGAACGCGTCAAACTCAAAATCAGGACGTGCATGCAAGTATAATATAGTATAGTCTTTTAAAAAATTACTGGTAAATTAAAAAAAAAGTAACGATACCAGCCTTTCTAGAGTATTAGTAGTTCCAAGGAGGTTATTGTATAGTTGACTAAAACTAAAACCATAAAAAATCTGTTACTTGGAATAAAATAAATTTAATAAAAAAAACAAAAATAAAAAAGTATTTCAGCTAGATTTCGAAGAAAAACATTTAGTTTAACTTGATGTACTAAAATAACTAAAACTGAAATAAAAATGAATACAAACTATATAGACATATTTAAATAAATCTAATAAAAATTACAAAAACATAAAACAACAAAAAATTTAAAATAAAAAAATAAAATAAAAAATAAAAACTAATTCAAACTATAAAAACTATAAAGGTATCTCAATGATACTAAAATAACACTGGTACTGAGAAACAATTCGATTTATAAGTCAATTCTGAGTTTTTCATTTTATTTACCAACTTTTCACTTGACCTTTTTAAAGCAAAGTTTAACAAAAAAATATTTGATCTCAAAGATTTGAATGTATTTTTTACTGTATGATTAGAAACAGGCTGATGGTAAAACCTGGTGGGCATTACTGCCTGACGCACCTACTAATAATAATTAGTTATTATTAACTCATTTCATTTATTTAATATCATTTTATTTTTTTAAATACTTATTTTCAAAAAGCAGCAAAAAATTCACTTGTTTAAACTTGCTTTTGTCTTTCATACTTGTCACTCTTATTTTTCATACATGTCACTCTTATTTTGTTTTTTCATATATATTTGTATGTAAAGCACTTTGTGACGTTTGCTCTAGAAATAAAAAATAATTATTTTCAAATATTTAAAAAATAATAGTTTGATTTGGCTAGTGAATCATGACATTTTACTGGTATTGGTACCGACTACAGAAATGTTGGTATTGTGACAATACTAAAGTAGTATTACAGTAAACTTATTGGTTATTTTGCGAATGCTTTCATGTAAATTGACTGATTTACTAAAAGGAAAGCACTCACATAGAATGATTGTCTTGCAGAAGGATCAGTGTTAATGTGTTAGGTCACACTTTGTTATTCCCCAACTAAAATACACTAGGCTCTCAGGAAAAGCAAAATACCTTTGTTATTAAAGTAAATACACAAAATAACATGTGGTACCGCTGTCTGGTCACTGATCACTTTCCCCCGCTCGCGAGCCTCCTCCTCAAAAGCGCTCTGCTTGGACTCCAGCAATTCCTTCTCGGCCAAATCAGCCTTCATTTGAGTCTCTAACACCTACAACACACACAAGCACTGGGTTATTACTGTACACCTGACAAATGAACAGAGACTACCTTCAAAATGAAGCCTTTAAAAGCTTAATCTGAATCCAAAGACAAACATGAGTCAGTTTTATTCAGTCACTATGAATGTAATAACGAGCACTAAAGCTAGAGTAGATTAGCCCTGTGCAAACGCCACGATGGAGGTAAACCGCTCTGTTGACTCTGTGAAACATCACTGATATTTGTCAGTGTGTGTGTGTGTGTGTGTGTGTGTGTGTGTGTGTGTGTGTGTGTGTGTGTGTGTATGTGTGCTCATGTTTATATTACATTGTGGGGACCAAATGTCCCCACAAGTATAGTAAAACCTGAAATCACCTACATTGTGGGGACCAGTCAGCGGTCCCCATGAGGAGAACAGCGTATAAATCACACTAAGTAATGTTTTTTGAAAATGTAAAAATGCAGAATGTCTCCTGTGATGGGTAGGTTTAGGGACAGGGGCAGTGTAAGGGGACAGAATATACAGTTTGTACAGTATAAAAACCATTACGCCTATGGAGAGTCCCCACAAAGATAGCGAACCAGACATGTGTGTGTGTGTGTGCGTGCGTCTGGTAAACCCTACATTATGGGGATCCCCACAAAGATAGCAATATCTGAAATCCTTGTCCTTGTGGGGACATTTTTTGGTCCCCATGAGGAAAACAGCGTATAAATCAGACTAAGTGATGTTTTTTGAAAATGTAAAAATGCAGAAAGTTTTGTGTGATGGGTAGGTTTAGGGGTAGGGTTAGTGTAAGGGGACAGAATATACAGTTTGTACTCATAGACTGTAAAAAATATGGACAAAGTGCCTGTGACGTCACCCATAGACTTTCTGAAGAACGGTTTTGAGGCCGTTTATGGGGGGTATGGGCCGCCGGCGCCATCTTGGAAAATCTTATGTTATTTCAATACAAATGTTCAGAAAGGATCCAGAGCTGGTATGATGTGTCGTGTCAGATCATGGCCGGGACGTCACATTTCAGGAATTCCACTTGGCGCAGCCCGTTATCAGCTGTCAATCAAGCTGTCAATCAAAGTTAACCACGCTCTTATTTGTCATACATTTTATATCTAAATACGATCTAAACTAACGAGTTAGAAAAAAAATTCACCCCATCACAGTTGTCAGGCACTCGGAACCTATCGACAAATACAATAAAAGTCCATGGGACCAACCTGTAAAAACATGAATTTATGCTGTGAAAACGGACATTTTAACATGGGGGTCTATGGACATTTGCTCCCTTTTGGGACCGGCCCCTAGAGGAGTTTAGATGTATTGCAGTTCTTCGCACTTCCAGGTAGGCTTCATTTTTCAGACTAGAATGTTGCCGCTTGTTTGTACTGTATAAAAATCATTATGCCTATGGAGAGTCCCCACAAAGATAGTGGACCAGACGTGTGTGTGTGTGTGTGTGGCCCGACCTTGATCTTGTCTTCGTAAAGCCTTTCCTTCTGTTCCAGGTGTGCTTCCATCCGCTGTGCTGTTGCCTGCGTGTCACGCAAGTTCTCTTCCAGTTCCTGTATACAGACAGACTCTCAAAAATTGTATTGTTCACAAGTCTCAGTTATGTTTCCTTTATCATAGTATTGCCTTGCCTAAGATGTTTCTCCTAAAAGGAGAAAAAAAATTATATAAACGAGACATGAAATTAATTTGGACAGCAGGATAAAGGAGAATTTGATGAAAAATGTTTGAGAGATTTCTAACTTTTGATTGCAGATCTGAGCACGGGTTACTAGGGTATTTTTCACAGGAGAAAAAAAAAAAGTACATCCAAGAAATGTTGGTTATTGCTGATGCGTAGGAAAACCAATAGGTCAATTTCTATCTTTATTTCTCATTGTTATAAATAACAACGAAATAACATCAGAGAATCCTACAATATAAGTGCAATAGAAAAGTCCACAAAAGTGTAATCCATTGTGTCTTATGCATACATGTGCATAATGCATACACCAGTTCCCAACTATTAAAGTTGTGTGGAGAGAGAAGTATGTTAAATGTGGGGGGCTGCTTGTAAATTAGAGCAATGCTCGTTCACCAGTCTCACAGCTCTGGGGTAAAAACTGTCGGCCAATCAGTGGTCGGTGTCGTCTCCCCGAGGGCAGCGGGGGAACAGCTGATGCGCTGGATGCGACTGATCTCGCAGAATGTTATACACTCTCTGCAAACAGCGGGTGGTGTAAACATTATTTATCTCCGGTAGGTCATTTATAAATTGTTCATATATTTCCTTAACGGATCTACAGCAGTGTTATTTTATGATTATTATTATTATTATTATTTAGTATTATTATTGCATTTATTAATATTTTTAATTAGCATTAATTTTATATTTTCATTTTGTATTAGAATTTTTGTTTGTTTTAGTAATTTTGTTATGTTTGTCATTTTTATTATATATATATATAAAAAAAAATATATATATATATAATTTTTTTGTATATATAATAAAAATTATATATATATATATATATATATTATCATTATTTTATATAATAAAATGACAAACATAAAATTACTAAAACTAAGTTGAATAAGTTTAAATAAATAAGTTTAAGTACTAAAATGACTAAAACTGAAATAAAATAAAATTTCAGCTAAAATATAATTTTATTTCAGTTTTTGTCAATTTAGTACTTAAACTTATTTATTTCAGTTAGGCAACATTTCAAGTTTTTTTTAATCTGATATTTTTCATTTAATATTTTTATTTTTAATTTTTTTTTATTTTTATAGTTTTTAGTTTTTATTAATATTTATTTTCAAGATTATATGGACACGATAATTAGCATATGCTTTTATCCAAACAGTACATGAAAGCCTGACATTAAATAATAGTCAAAATCTTTTTTTATTTCAATTGAACAGTTTATTGAACCTTTACACATTTTTTTGTATTTTGTCGAGTATCATGTTTGGTATTTTGTAGTACTTTAAACGTATTTATTTCAGTTATAGGCACATTTCAGTTTTTTAAGTTTAACTTTTTCCATCTAATATTTATATTTTTATATTTATATTATTTCAGCTTTACTTCACGATTTAAAAAAAATAGTTTTAGCTAACAGTAACAAAACTGGTTTCCAGATCAACTTAAAATGTGGCATTTCGCTTCTAAGCACAATTTAATCGGGACTAAATCTTAAAAATCAATAATGCACAGTATAAGTCATCAGGTTTAAAACACATCGTCATTGTGACACACATGATCATGGCCAAATACTGAGATGATCCACTCCTGCAATCTGTCACTTTTGGAGCCGTGACAGGGCCAGAGAGCATGCTGGGAGCTGAGGAAAAGAAGCAGTGTAACTGCCAGGCTAAGCAGGTTGTAGATAAACTAATAAAAGCAGAAAGTCTGTGTTTAATGGAAACGCGAGTGTTCGAGGAGGTGTATCGCGCGTGACTAATAAGTGTTATGCGTCTTAATTAAGTAGCTTTACAGCAAGCATGTGACACCATCTCATCGACATGTGGCGTCCTCATCGCTCCAGTGTTTACCTGTTTGTTTGTGTGTGTGTTTTAGATACAGTATGTGTAAATCAGCAGGAGTTCAGCACTCGCTCGAGTCTCAGTCTTACCATGATTTTATCGGCCATCTGTTGGATCTGCTGTGACTTGGTCTGAATGTCTTCTTTCAGTTTAGTTTCTCTCCGCTCCACCATCTCCAGTCTCTTCACCTGGTTCTCCAGGGTTTTCCTACCATCCTGCTCCATCCAGAAAAAACAACAATAAACATCTCATATCGATGATGCATTGCCATGTTGTCCAGGCAGCTCACACTGAAAAAAACAAGTGCTATGTGTGAAAACAACTAAATGAATAAGTCAAAAATATTACTTAGCATCACTAATTCAACAAATACATTAAGTTGCAGCAACAAAATCACATTTAATAGTTACAGTAGATAAGAATTTGGTCCTGGAACAACGTTTAGTTTAGATAGTATTAATATTTAGTTCCATTGATACATTTTCATAAGTTTGAGGCTAAACATCAGCAATAGCGGATTGCAATGGGTGAATTGAGATTTTCATTTTTGCATTTGGCAGATGCTTTTATAAGCGACAAACATTGCATTAAAGATCAACATGCATCCCTGAGAATATTTGTTTGTTTGTTTGTTTGTTTGTTTGTTTGCACCATGCCAGCTTCTGTGGCTATTGTCATGGTGAGAAAAATTTATGGAAGACCTACACTACCGGTCAAAAGTTTTAGATCAGTAAGATTTTTTATGTTTTTAAATGAAGTCTCTTCTGCTCACCAAGGCTGCAATTATTTGATAAAAAATACAAAAAAACAGTAATATTGTGAAATATTATTACAATTTAAAACAGCGGTTTTCTATGTGAATATATAGTGAAGTGTAATTTATTCCTGTGATCAAAGCTGAATTTACAGTATCATTACTCCAGTCTTCAGTGTCACATGATCCTACAGAAATTATTATATTATGATGCTCAAGAAACATTTATGATTATTATCCATGTTGAAAACAGTTTTGTACATTTTTATTTCAGGATTCTTTGATGAATAGAAAGTTCAAAAGAACAGAATTGATCTGAAATGGAAAGCTTTTGTAACATTAATCACTACCATTCAAAAGTTTGGGGTCAGTAAGAATTTTTTTGGGGGGGGGGGGAAGAAATTAGAAAATACTTTTATTCATCAAGGATGAGTTAAATTGATCAAAAGTTACAGTAAAGACATTTATAATTTATAACATTTATAACATTTTAAATAAATGCTGTTCTTTTGAACTTTCTATTCATCATAGAATTTTGGGGGAAAAAAATGGTACACGACTGTTTTCAACATTGAAAATAATAATTTATGTTTTTTGAGCATAAAATCTGCATGATTTCTGAAGGATCATGTGACATTGAAGACTGTAATGATGTAAAGAGTAATGATGCTGTAAATTCAGCTTTGATCACAAGAATAAATTACACTTCACTATATATTCACATAGAAAACCGCTGTTTTAAATTGTAATAATATTTCACAATATTACTGTTTTTTGTTGTATTTTTTATCAAATAATTGCAGCCTTGGTGAGCAGAAGAGACTTCATTTAAAAACATAAAAAATCTTACTGATCTAAAACTTTTGACCGGTAGTGTATATCTGATTTTTACAAACTATTTTTGCAAAAAACTCTAAAGGCCCATTCATACCAATGATGATAACTATAGTGATAACGATTGTTCAATAACAGCACAGAGAAACTATATCGTAGGAATTACTTTCAGGACGATTCTTTTCCAGCTGATGAATGATAAAAACATTGACAGCCAATCAGAATCCATCCTGCTTTAAAGAGCTGGAGCATTTCAAGAGGCAGGAGACAAAAGTGTGCTCAGAGTAAACAGAAGGATATCATCCGCTGTAGTGATCACTCTTGGTGTAAACGGGCCTTAAAACTATATTTGGTTTAAGTTTGTTAAAAAGTGTTAAGTGAATAAAACGTTTGTCACAGGGTTAAAAACAGCACTATCTAATAAATCATGCATCAGGAATAAAGGATTTTGACAAAACGAACATGTTGGTGGATCTTCTCCAAGTATTAAAGACTTGTGTGTCAGTCTGGATCGGCCTATTCAGCAACTGGTATAAACAATCTGGTCCCAACTATTTAAAAACATTTTGGGACTAATTTCATGAGGTTTGTTCATGGTTTATAGATCCCACTTGTTTGCAATTTGTTATCAATATAGGACATTTATGATGTTTTTTTTAGATCCATATTAGGGGGTATTGAGCCATTTTTAATGTCTTCCCTGTGAATCAAACCCATAACCTACTAGAGTCATGCTCTGATGTTTGAGCTACAGGAATAGTTTCCTACTTATTCTCAGTGTAATAATAATAAAGTTGAATCTAATCAAATCATAATCATGATATTTGTAGGTGGTGAAAATGAAGTGGCTGTGACCTCAGTCTCTCGCAGGCGTCTGCGCAGGCTGTCGGTGGAGTCCTCTTTCGTCTGCAGACGCTCCAGGTCTCGCTCCAGACGCTCTTTAGCATGACGGACGTTCTGCAGGAGATCCGTGGCTTCGGTGCTCGCCTTCACGGCCTGGAACGAAAGGAAGCTGCCGGGTCAAAAATGTGTACTGAAAAAGACTAAAAAATGCTGAATATTACTCAGAAAATAGGAAAAAATGGTTGACTGTAAATTACCTTATCATATACGAGAGTGTTTAATGTTTAAGTTTGGCCTTGCATGTAATTTTACTGTAATATACTGACAATTGTATTGTTTTTGGAAGAACAAACCATATCATGTCAAATTAAAAACAGTAAAAAGGCAGCTTTGTTTCTTTTTATCATTGAAGTGTGTTTGTTTGTTTTCTTTTTATTTCATTATGGTGTTTCATGTTAGATTTTCTGTAATGTAGTTCATGTTTATTTAATGTTTGGTTTATTGAAGCTACTCTGATGGTGTTTTGTGTGTGATTACTGATGTCTATATACGAGTATTGGCCATGCTTCTTTATGGACAGTATTATTCATCATGTGGCTTGCTGTTTTACCACCTGTATTATTAGGGTGGTTATCAAAATTTAAGGTAATAAGTACATTTTGGTACAAGTAGCTTGGAATTTTAACATTATATCACTTAATTAAATATACAGTTAACGTTGTACAATAAACAGCCATTCTGTAATACTGGAAACATTGTCACTGCGTCTTTATGGTGAATTTCTGGTAACTGGGTCTAACAGATTTACTGAAAATGACACTGTTACGCTGTAAATATCAATCATAGATATGGATTGGTCATCAATCCATGAAAAGTCAAGTAAAATTTCTATAGTTCTTTATACAACACAGACTGTTTCAAAGCAGCTTCACATGAATAAACTGGAAAGTAACGATATTAAAGCTGCAAAAAATCATCAACTATGCAATAAATTCAATTTCAGCTGTAAAGCAGCTCTTCAGAAAGTAATCGCATCATTTTTCTGCTCAATTTAGTTAACTGTGTCACTGTTCACTGTCAGTAAGTTCAAGTAGCTCCAAAGAAAATAACGATGTAATTATTCAGCTCAAGTCATTCAATGTTGATTCAGTTCAGTTCAATAACAGTGTTGATGTTGCAAAGTCAGTGTCATTATCAAGCTCGATTCTGTTCAGACGTTGTTCTCACTATAGTGTTAATGCAGTAAATATTACTGAATATTAATTTAAAACAAACTAAACAAATGTTTCCGATCTTTACGCAGGGCTGAATTTGAAATAAATTTACACAGTACCTTGGTGAGCTTCTCCTGGAGTTCCTCTGTCTTTACTTGTTGCTCTGCATTGGTCTGAGACATTTACAAATAAAGAAGCTTAAATACAAAAACAGCTGCATTAGCAATTTGATCAAATTAGCTAATTCTGGTCCATGCTAGATTATCGGTTACACCATAGATATCTATATAAAGGCTAGATGTCTCGTCCGCGCTGCTGGCCAATGGTAGTCGACGTCAGCACCTGGCGGCCATCTTGTCACAGGCAGCTCGCCCACTCGTAACATTGTGTTTATGGTGCATGTACTTTTTAAATAACCATAACTTGCTCAATTTTCTACCGATTTTCAAACGGGTTGGTTCGTTATAAACGTCAGAGATGTAGTTATGACACTGCACACTTATGGATAATTATGTATTAATTATGTAAACATCCATTATAGGCTAGTATTATAGCCACGTTAATAACGTTAGTAAGAAACCAAACCGTTTGTAAATCCGTCCAGATTTCAGCGAGATAAGAGTATTTGTGTTTGTGCAGATAACTCACCTTATATTAAACCCTGCCTGTGACAAGATGGCCGCCGGTGATGACGATAGAGACTCCGCCGTAAGACATCTAGCCTTTATATAGATATCTATGGGTTACACTAGTGCCAAATATGCTAGTCTTCTCAACAGTTTGTCTGCAAAAGGTAAATGGAAATAATGAGCTGTTATTGGTGATGTGGGACTGGATGTACCTTCTGTAATTTGGTCAGAAGTTCCTCCATCTCAGCTTTGCCTTGTTCTTTAGCCTAAAAAAACAGAAAAATATAGATTGATCAAACCTTGTCTAGCGGGCATCAGCTGAACAGTTGTTGTTTTAAACCTGAACAAACCTTCTGAATCTTCTGCTGGTATTCCACAGCCTTCCTCTTGAGCTCCTCGCTGGTCTGACGAGACTCCTTCAGCTCAGATTCGTACAGGTCGCTGCGACGGCGAGCGGCGGACAGGTTCTCTTCCAGCTGACGAATAGACACTCGCATTTCCTCCAGCTGAGCGTGGTACTCCTGCAGGGTCATTAATAGTTAAAATAGCACTTTAGTTTCTCTGTGTCCATGTCTATCAGAAAGAACAGAAACAATGTGTCTATTATTTAGTTCATACACTCTTAAAAAATAAAGGAGATTTTCTCTGCAATGCCATAGAATAATTTTTTAGTTCCCCAAAGAACCTTTTTAACAGAACCATTTTTCTTAATGTGAAGAACATTTTGATAATCTAACGAACCCTTTCCCACTATAAAAAACCTCATTGGACAATCAAACATTATATTTTTATGGCCAATAAGTAAGAGGAAATTCTGATGCTTGTAATGTAGATCAGTGAGATCTTTATAACAGCACACCAGACACTTACATAAAATGCATACAAATATCAGTCATCACTATATATCTGCCAATGTAAAGCCTTAGTAACATGATATAAATGCTTAGTTTTATGATCAAAGCTGTAGGTTTATAGGTTTATATCAAAGTATAATGCAATGCAATACAATGATGATTGATAGATGAACAAATAAACTTTCCTCAAAAGCCCTTGGCTCATATTTGATACTCATATTTTAACATGATTCTTGTAAATAATTCTGTATGGATAATCAAGTAAACCTGAGTTGCTTCAGTCTAGTATGAAATATTACTGACAGTGATAATATAAAAGTTATTCTTATGGTTACATCAGTGCAGATTTCACATCAAAAGACACGTGATCCACAAGCTGAAGGTGAAGGTTTGTATAGTTACACTTAAAGCCCTTTTACCTGCTAAAAACAGTAAAAACAATCAATCAGAAGGCATGTAGTAGATTGTGTGCAACAGGTTTTAAGTAATGTTTTGACTAAACTAATAGTTTAGAGGCCTTAGATGTTTCATATCAAATATGATACTGTAGACTTTATAGAGTTAATATGTTTAGAGATAGTTGAATATTCTTGAGCTTTAACAGACACGCCATCACCCATATGGGAGAGAAGTATTACAAAAAGTATAAAGGATTCCTGTGAAGTACTTAGTTAACAGTTTTGTGCAAAATGGCAGAATCAAATAAAACAGGCGAATTAGACGACCTTGTGAGAACATGAGGCAGAGAGGAGATGAAATCAGTCTGAGTAACCGACCATGTGATACAGCGAGAGAGCAGCACATGAAAAGCAGAGCAGAGAAGTGGATAAATAAGTGTGCTGAGTGGGTGAAAGGGCAGCGAGTGGGCGAATGCAGTGAGTGTGCCAGTCCGAGTCCGATCGGCTCTGGTCGTTTCATCAGCCATTAGCTACAGGTCACAAACCGCATGCATTACGAAGCCATAATCGTCTAACGAGATGTCTTACGGCATTTTACGCTAAATTGAAGCCTTGAGCTAACTAGAGGGGAAAAGGAAATCTGGCACAACAAGCATAGAAGATACAATCAGTAACTGCCTCTGTTTAATAAACATTGTAGTAAAGGATGTTAAACCACGCACGGGGAAAGGGACGTTTCACATTTGTAATATAGAAAAGCGGGGTTAATGTAACGTGGGCTAGTAATAGCTGTGCGTGTAAACCTCACTCCCCTGGCCTCAAGAGGCGCTCTGGAGACTGGCGGGAGAGGCTGTGGTCTTCAGCGTCCTTACAATGCGGTGTTAGCCGTTGGCTGCGTTCCAGTCCACTTTAAGACACGCACTTGCGAACTTCCCTAAGGACTTCCTCTCGGGGGAATCGCTGCCGCCATTTTGAAGTGCGTTCCACTTCGTGAAGTGGACGAGGGAAGTTTATATGGACAGACACTCGTTCCCTCCTTTGACCGAGGGACGAGTCTACTTCATATGTACACTTCAGGCAGCTCCACACAGTATACCACAATGCAAATTGTGACGTCAACGCATATTGCGTTTAATTTACTCCACCACAAACAACTCTATGATATATTAATTATAAAATAAAAAAAATGAAACAACTCAAATACACTTATATACATATAGAATGCTGCATTAAACAATTTCGTAAGAAAAAAAAAATAATAATAAAATCAACCCCATAGTGGATTCTAAGTGATCAAGGGCACGTTCCAATTCAGCCTATTGCACAGATCCCGCCAGTAGTGGGCACTCATGCAACGTAAGCAATGACGTACAATGACGAGGGAAGTTAGCTAGTGAAGGGCATGACAATTTTGAACTGGAACGCAGTGACGTGCTTTGGACGGTGTCGGAAACGCCATGCATAAACAGTGGCTGTATCCGAAATCGCCCCCCATACCCTTAAATAGGACACTATTTGAGGGGAAAGCCATTTGAAGTGGTGTCCAAAACCATAGTGTGCATTATCGAGTGCACTCATTTATTTCCATAATGCACCAACGTACACTCGGCTAGAGTGAATAGAATAGAGCTCCAGAATAGTCGAAAACGCATCCAACCGGCTTACTTTCGTAGCATAAACTCTCATGTGGTCGAACAGCCACAAAAGAAGCACACTCTCCGCCTACAGTATGAGTGAACATGATGGGAAGTGCACTAGACAGACGGGATTTAAACCCTGTCGGCAGGAGACCTAAGTTTAGTTTGAAGATGAAAAACGTACCAAGCACACTTTTCTCTCACCATTTCTGATTTCTGATTTCTGGTCAGTCAGAGCAGAAACGAAAGCTGCTGCTCTCCGTGTGTTTCTCTGTTTTTTCAGTGTCAGAATTCCCTCACTTGTTTTCATTCCCTCCATTAAGTGGACTATATTAGTGGAGTTTTATAGGGAATAGTGAATGAGGGTTTGGGGGTGATTTCGGACACAGCTAGTCATTCAGGGTTTGAGGGGACAAATGAAGTAAAAAAGAAATAAACAATTTCATTCTTACCTTTAATAGTCCAAAAAGTCCATTCAGTTACAGTCGGTAATAAATAATACGTGGATGCGCAATGCAAGAGCTTTTATTTAAACAGGTCATGTGCTTTATTCATCCAATCAGTGACACTGACACCGCAAATATGCAAATAAGAATGTTAACCCAGGGTTTAGGAAAGTACAGTGAGACGACTCACTGTATGAAAACCCTGGATTAATTGCTAGTCTGGGTAAATTATGGTCAATGTGAAACGTAAAGCAAAATAACCCATGATTGCGTTTACCCTGGGCTAAGATAAGAATGACCCAGGGTTAACCATTTCAAGTGAAAAGCCCAAGAGACCAACTATTAACTCTGCTGTTGTCCCTTATATTACAATGCATTAAACAAAAGCAATAAGGCACTTGAGGCTGTGCTATAGGCCTATTGTGAACGTGGAGAGGGAAAACAGCCAAGTACACAAAAACAGATATAGAAGAGCATGTGTGTGATTTTTGTTTTATATCACCATAATGAAGATTATAATTATTCACCAGAAACGACAGAAAAGAGGTGCTTGACATTTTGTGAAATTGCCTTCCAAATTAAAATCATAATATGAAAAAAATCATCTCAGAGTGAGTCAACACAATCTCCTTTTGTCAGTCCTCTATGCTAATGTAACTGCTTAATTATCAATAGTGAGCTAATTGCACAAATAACGTCAATTGTGACTATATCATTTTGCGGTGTGGGCTGGTATCAAAACATCTGCATTAGTTGCAAGCACTAAAAAAGATCCTGAACGCAACATTCATCCATCACAAAGAAAAATCACAAATGAGATCTCAATTGTCCAATCAGATTAAACGGAAAGCCAATTGAAGCTTTTGATTAAAACTCATGCTTTTCTAATTTTTCTTTGGAAATATTTTCAGCAATTCAGAAATACAGCACTTTAGATATCAGTTATCAGGCATTGAAAAAAAACATTATGATCAAACATCACATAATCTCATATGCATCTCTTCAAGAGTTTAACAACAGATCTTGACAGTGTTTTAAAATGTGTCTCTTTAACGTCTATTTATTTTTAAGAGAAATATCAGAGACAAAGTTTATACCTTGAAGAAAAATACAATAGAATAAGAGTTTAGTTTAAGATGAACTATAATTTAAATTAGTTCAACTGAACAATTACTTTAGTTCATGACGGTAAATAAACATTTTAGCCTTTTAAGAC
Organism: Semotilus atromaculatus; assembly: GCA_031834385.1. Classification (NCBI taxonomy): domain Eukaryota; kingdom Metazoa; phylum Chordata; class Actinopteri; order Cypriniformes; family Leuciscidae; genus Semotilus; species Semotilus atromaculatus. The sequence goes on from JAULUF010000042.1 coordinate 35,247,314, forward strand.
TGTATTTAGGCTACATGATTCAAAGCAACTTTCAAATGAGTAAGTCCACTAAAAGCCAAAAACCTAAAAGCACAAATAAATCTGTCAGCCACTAAAACTTCCATCTGAACTGGAAATCACCCTCTAAAAGCATCTCTGAAATAACAACTTAATGGGCCGATTCCCTCTGAGCTTAACAAACCAATAAGAAACGTCATATATTCATGAAACTGAAAAAAAACTTTCTGTACCACTTTATTTTTTTTATGCATGAGAGAGCCCAAAAGCTAGTCATTTTCCCCAATAGGTGTTTAAAAACACTCTTCCATAAAAAAAAAAACTTCACCAAAACCTGTTGAATCACAGATGAATCACAACATTCCAAACTTTGATTAAAAGTTAAAACAAACAAAAAGTCTGCAAAAGGACGAAGGTATAACACTGAAGAGGAACTACTACTATTCCATAAAGTATTGCCAATGTCCTAATCAAACCAGGCAAAACTATTGATTACAAGTCACATGCTATGAGTATAAGACGGGCTGTACATACAGTCTGAATTAGTGGTGGGGATTTTTAAGTAAATCTTTCTGCAAGTTACATAGTTACACAATTTTAGGTGCGTCAAGTGTCCGAGAGAGTCATTTGAATCATTCACTCAACTGATTCGTTCAAACGTACCGATTCATCAGGGAATGACAAGTGACTTTTTAAGAGGGAGTATTCGAATCATTCACTCCACTGATTCATTTAAACATATAGATTTTTAAAGAATGACACAAGTGACTGTTTTTAAGAGGGAGTCCTTTGAATCATTCACTCAACTGATTCGTTCAAACGTACAGATTCATTCTGCAAAGAAACACATTGCTCAGAGAAAAAGCGGGTGTTCCCGCTTTGACTTTATTTGGAAATATTTTTGTTGCCGGAGCAAAAAATTGACAAAGTAACTGTAAATATTATGTCTAAAACGTATGCTATTTAACATTAACTTACTGAACTATTTAAAAGTTTTTACATTGCAAGGTCACATTATGTTACAACAATTAATTAATTAACTGAAAACAGGACATTTAGACTATGCGGCAGAACTAGTAGCAAAGTCCTGCAGAACCAAACTAACAGTTTGATCAAATCTGTAGGATAAAGCGAAAAGTGAACACTTAATTTAAAGTCTGATTGCTGCTAATTCGAGACCTTTTCCAGCATGTCACGACAGCATTTCCTCTGCATCTGCAACATCCTTCACTGCTAGGTACCATTTTTGTCTCCATGGCAACCGCAGTGCGATGGAGTCTGGCTCTGGGGGAGACGTGCAAGAAGCGGCAGAAAGCAGGCTGTTTTTATATCATGTTATTACCTTCACATCTTATTCTTCAGTCTTACGTTCTACATCACTTTACTAACGGCTATAAGTGGCCAACGTTATTTCAGATAGTGTTCCAGAAGCTGAGACGGACATTTGTACTATCAGCAGGGCTCTTACTAGCAGAAGCTCTATAATAATAAATAATCTGTGAAATGCTCCCTCAGACCTCCCAGTGCTAAACAAAGACACAAAATGCTCCAATAGACATAAATGAATGAGCCACGATGCACACACAGAAACTTTCCTGAAACCTCCGGTTATGTCATTTAGAAACTGCGTTCAGACACACACACACGACGAATCCAGTCCTTTTTCCAGATCTTAAATCAAACACCTCCACACACTCTATATAAAACCGCATCTCTCATTTCTCCATGCATCCAGTACAGCAGCATGCAGGAGTCATTCGAAGCTTTATAAAAATTTCATTTTTATAGTATTTTTTTATTATTTAAAAACTTTAAAAAAAAACATTTTCCTTGCATTCTGTACAATAAATGATATTTACAGTGATTGCAATAAAATTTCTAAGTCTAAAATTCTCCAAAAACAAGTCGATAATTCTTTACAATGAGTTCCCAGTATTTAACATTAGAAAATGCATTAACTAAAATATCTCATTATCTCATTAATTCACATGAATAAATACACCTTTTAATTTTTATTATTAAATGTTGAAATTAACATTAAGATTATTACATGCTTTAGAAGTAGGGCTGGTTATTGACACAAATTTCACGATTCGATTCAATTTCGATTCACAAGCTTTAATTTGATACAATTCAACTCAACTTGTAAACTATAAACTATACAGGAAGTCAGTTAGGCTACATTACAATAATACTGAAGGTTAAAATTGGTGTGAAATAGTGCTGCCAAAATCGATTAATCGTGATTCATGAATCATGATTAATCGCATCTAATATGAACGTTTTTTGTTTATATAATATACGTGTGTATATATTATTATATTCATACTGTATGTGTGTATATATGTATATTAATGCGCACACAAACACATACACATATATACATATAATATATATGTATTAGTATAATCATATATTATATTTAAAAAACTGTCATGTTAGATGCGATTAATCGCAATTAATCAATTTGACAGCACTACTGTAGTTTGAATAAAAAAAAATAAAATTGCACACAAGGACGTTTTTATAATAATAAAGTTATAATGCTAACTTTATAATTACATAAATTCTCCAATTCGTTTTTTGGTGGCTGCCATAAAATCTCGACAGATTTATTCCAATATACATAAAATATTGAAGAACAGAAAAAATTTACAATGAATATTTAATATGGTGCATATATTTAACAAAATGCTCCTCTCTAGAGTTAATTTTTCTAACTGACTAACGAGTTTACGGTCACTGGATGGCTTTTCTGAGGTAAATGTGACGTTATGTGAAATATTGTTTACAAGCTGTTTTATTGACGTCTTTTCACAGTTGAAACACTGATTTGAGCGATTACATGAGACATGATACAAATTTCGGTAAGTTGTACTGTATCTTTTAGCATACCTTCTGATGTTCATTCATGCTATAGTAAAGTATGTTTTATATATATATATATATATATATATAGCAGTATGATATTACGCCGTACCCACATTGGACCAGCGGTTTGGAAAATTAATGGATGGATGATTCAACTGAGGGCACCACTCTCACAGTGCATTATGGGTATTCTCTAGCCGTCGAGTGTACATCGGTTGTACACTCATTTTTGCGGTGCATTGTGGGATTAAATGAGTGCACTCGATAACGTCCACTATGGTTTCGGACACCACCACAAATGGCTCTCCCCTCAAATAATGCCCTATTTAAGGGTATAGAGGGCGATTCCAGACACAGCCGATATGTATTGTCAAAAGCGCTGAAATGAAAAGGCGCATCGAATCCGAACCTGTTCTTTGATTTCCTGCAGTTTGTTGCTCTGTTCCCGTATATCGTGCAGCAGCTGCAGAGCTTTATCATCCTCCTGCGACACCTCCATGCGGGCCTGCTCCAAACTGCGCTTCAAACTCTGAAATGCACACAGAAACAAATATGAATTAGTGCAATTCAGATCACGGCACATTTCCACATCTGGACAGTATACCCACACTGCACTCTGTGATGTAGGTGGCCAGGTCTTGTTCTAAAATGGTCCTCTGGGTTTCTGAAGCCTTGAGCTCCACGTCTTTCTGCTGCAAAACTGACTCCAGGTCCGACATCTTGCGCTGCACTTTTGAAATCTCCTGTTCCATCTTCCAAAACAACAAGGACAATATGCACACGCCTGAGGGACTGAATTATCCATAAAATAATGTAAGACTTCACCGTGTAGTGCTGCAGACGTACCTTTATATGTGATTGTCTACGCTTCCTCTAGCGGTCTGAAAGCTTCGGCTCTAAAGGTCTTGTTCTCGGTGAGCTTGTAAGGCTGAAAGACGAGGTCTGAATAAACTTGCCCTTTCTAGAAGAAATAAAAAAGGGAGAAGTTGAGAAAAGCAACAAGAAACCACATTTACACTTTAATTATACCATAACAAATTGCTGAAAGTTCTGCTTATAGTAAACTATACTAAAAAAAACTGTTGTTATGATTGTCCACAAAGCCAGCGAAACAATTTAAATGCTCCGTTTCAGCTCTAATTAAGCCAAGAGATATGAAAATTGATTAAACTCTTCGGCGCAAATCTCAGAAGCTTCAACAATATGAGTACAAACAATAAATAATTAAACACTGCAATTATAATATTGCACATGATTTGATTCCAAAAACGAAAAGAACTAAAGGCAAATCAGAGTTAGAGAGAAATATGATGCCAGGACACAATTCATTTCCATTTATTTTATCATCAAACTAGATTTTTACACAAGCTGCACAATTTGAGGAATCATTAATATACATTACCGTTAAAAATTTGGTGTTTTTTTTCAAAGAAACAAAGTTGTTATTCAACAAAGATGCATTACATTAAAATGCTGTTCTTCTGAACTTTCTATTTATCAAATAATCCTGAAAAACTGTATCACAGTTTCCACTATTAAGCAGCACAACTGTTTTCAACATTAATAATCAGAAATGTTTCTTGAGCAGCAAATTATCATATTTTAATGATTTCTGAAGGATCATGTGACACTGAAGACTGGAGTAATGATGCTGAAAACTCACAGCAATAAATTACATTTTACAATATATTCACAAAGAAAACAGTTATTTGAAATTGTAATAATATTTCACAATATTACTGTTTTTACTTTAAAATGCAGCCTTGGTGAGCAGAAGAGATTCTTTCAAAAATATATATTTTCTAATGTTAATGACCCCTAAACTTTTGAACAGTAGTACGTTCATGAACAGCATTTCTCTGACAGAAAACTAAACCAAAATAACAATAATCATCTTGCACTGTAATCATCATCTTCCATCTAATCAAATGCTCTCTGGTTTGTAGAACGAGAACAGACCGAAATCCTTGCTGCCATTTTGCTTTCCGAATCCCACAAAACTGTAAGTATACTTGTGTGCTGTACGTGCATGAGCTCAGCACAGAGCGTATAGTGCGGTCTATTTTTAACAAGCCCAATCATATTAGATATGCACAGACTGTTTCTAACTGCCACTCTCGACTTGGCATCCTTGGAGATGGAGAGAAAAAATGAACGACAGAAGAAAAGAGCTCCTAATAAAAGCACAAGCATCTCTACTCCTCCATATCATTCCCTCTCCCTCTCTCTCTCTCTTTCCTTTCAGTAGCCTGGAGCTTTACAATTCAGCGTTAGGAGGCTTATAGATTACAAAACACACACACACACAACCCAAAAGAT